>ML287116.1:0-64485 GCA_005239495.1 Nicotiana undulata | reverse complement strand
AGCCTTTGAGGGAACGGAGCCGGTGGTCTTTTCTTTCCTGTTATCTGTTCTTTTTCTTTGTCAACCACAACTTCTACTACCGGCTCTGAGATTTCCTCCAGTGCATTTTCAGCTTCACCTTGATTGCTGGATTTTTCTTCAACTGGTTGCACTATGACCTTTGTCAAGGGAGTCGCGTCATCAGTTTCAATAGGCACTTGCACTGGCGTATCTGTCTGTCTGCTCTCGCGCACCATCTATTGCTCCAAGTCCAGGTCTCTGCCATTCCGGAGGCTCACTGCCATTAGTTGTTTTGGGCCCTGGTCCCTTGGATTCACCTGAGTATCAGAGGGTAAAGTTCCATGAGGACGATTGTGCAATGCATTTGAAATTTGCCCTAGTTGTACCTCAATGTTTTTAATGGCTGAGTCATGGGCATCTACTCTTTCGCTGATCTTGGCAGTTGACCCAATCACTTGTGGCATCATAGCTTCTAACCTGGAGAACCCATCTTCATGTCTTCCCCCATGTTGCTGCTGAGGGGGATTATAAGCTTGTTGCCGAGCCTGGTTGTTGTATCCCTGAGATCATTGGTAAGGTGCCATGTTACCCTGAGGTCTCATGGCACCCATGTTACCATTATTGTGTTGTAGATGGGGTGGTCTGTACGGTTGAACTTGCTGACCCCAATTCTGACCTCCCTGTCTCTGACCTCCATAATTGGACACATAGTTCATGTCTTCTGGATAGGGAGCTTGATTGCAGTCTGCATTCCAGTGATTACCCATAGGTTGACTTACACAAGATGTGCATATCCCCCATTGGTAGTGTCTACAATATGAACCTGCTACTTCACGCCTGATTCTTCCACCTTCTTTGTGAGAATACTCATGTGAGTCATCAATGTAGCCATGTTCTCAGCCATAGTGTTAGATGGGTCTAATGGCACTGAGTGAACAATTGGGGTGATAGGTGCACCCCTAGTGGTCCACCCTGAATTTTGTGCCATAGTGTCAAGTAAGCTCTGGCACTCTCTCCACGTCTTGCTGAGATACGCTCCACCTGCTGATGCATCTACGTTGGCTTTCACACTGTTAGCTAGCCCCATATAGAAACGTTGCCCCAACATCTGCTCAGGAATACCATGATGTGGGAAAATAACCAGCATCCCTTTAAATCTCTCCCATGTTTCTTGTAGCGTTTCGATGGGTTTCTGTCTAAAAGTGATTATCTCATCGATCTGCTGTGCCGTCTTGTTGGGTGGATGAAATTTTCCCAAAAATTGCTTGACCAACTCCTCCCATGTAGTAATGGAATTTATTGGGAGTGAATTCAGCCAAGTCTGAGCAACCAATAACAGTCTTAGAGCATCCAGGGTAACATTAGGCTGTTGCTGGGTTTTGCTTATGGACAGAAAGTTCTTCAAGTGTTGCTGAGGGTCCTCGACATATGACCCCGAAAATAGCCCCTTATTCTGCAACAGATGCAGCATATTGTTTGTGATCTTAAAGGACTCTGCTTCAATCTGGGGGACCACAATCGCGGTTGCCAAGTTATCGGCTGTGGGTTGCGCCCAGTCATATAGTGGTGCCTCAGGTGCAATGGGCGCTTGAGACGCATCATTTCTTGCTGCAGGGTTGACCAACCTATCACCAACAACCTCACCATCAATATTAACTCTGTTGTTCAGTTCTGCCATATCAAATTCTATTGGTTCAATGTTTGTCTGTCGTTTGCTCCTTCGATTGGCTCTGCTCACAACCCTGAAAACTTTTTCGGGGTCTGGTAAAGCTTCAACAACGTCACCAGTTCTCGAAGAGTTTCTAGGCATGCACCTGTACCATCGATTCAACAAACGTTAGAGATTCAATAAATGAGTGAAATCAAAGAAACTTGACTATAATTAAGATTTTTTTCCAGCTATCCTTGATAATACCGTTAGTCCCCGGCAACGGCGCCAAAATTTGATCACGCTCAACTGTGTCTAATAAAAGACTACGCGGGCGTTGCAAATATAACTTGGGGTATTATGCCCAAAGTCGATCCCACAGGGACTTAACGTATCAAAAGAAGCTTGTAAAATACTAAATTCTTACTAGTCAACCTCCTCAAACTTTATGAATAACAATTGTTGTTGTGATTACTGCTACAGCTAATTGAATCTAATAAACTGAGAATAACTATCAAGCAGTTGTAAACAGTTGGAATAAAAGTCTAAGGCAATGGTTTCCCCCGTTGGTTCTTTCCCTAGTTGTATGTTCCTATAGCTTTGATTTGGTTGTCTCTATCAATCATGAACTCTCCAGTTATCGTAAATCTTTCTCAAGCATTTATGACAATTTACTAGACGCACTCTCTCGAGCTACGCTAGCTATATTTACGTTACGGTTCACTTTAGATTGCACCCAAGGTATATTATTTCTAACCCAACCTCTAAACCCTCGGTTATGACTTTCGTCTATACTCCGGGAGTGGTGTTGTTCAACAACTACCTAAATATGCACTCTTTCTCAAGCAGATACATAATAAATAGGAACCGCTAGTTGAGGGCCCTTCAACTAACTACAATCAAAACGTAGTTGAACAAATAGAGATGAATAACCAACTCAAAACTATATTAACATGCCAACAAGTTTATCCCCAACGAGTTTCACCAAAACCTTAGATAAAAATATTTAGCTACTCATAATAATAACAAAAACTACAAAATAATTCATAGTCAATGATAAAAGAACAAAAGAGGAGAATAAAGATTGATGCCCAATGTTCCTCCTTGCCTCTTGCCCTTGCTTTTGATGTTTTCTACTGTAAAAACTGATTCTCCTCTCTCTTGGGCGAATTCCTTAAGTTTATATAGGGTTTGGGGCTTAAAATCCCGTGTTTTGCACTTTAGTCCCTGAAGTTTATGCATCCTGCCGCGGTCGCACCGCGGTTACGCCAGGACCGCGGCCAAACATGCTCTCTGAATCTGCGGCTGCTTCCTACCGCGGTTGCACCGCGGCCGCGCCCGGACCGCGGCATGCCTACTTCAGCTCTGCTTTTGCTTACTATTTGGTGCACTTTGTGGGTATTATTTGATTGGCTTCCTTTTTTCCGTAATTAGCTCCCAAAATGTTCCAACGTCCTCTTCTTGTGATATTTCACCTACCAATGCATGAAAAGCACTAATCAGAGCATGTTGTTATCAATATTTACATTAAAACGATACAAAATGTGGTTACTTAGGGTCCTAATTATATTCAAATTTACCTATTATCACCCCCGCATCTAGCTGGTTGAGCAAGTGGTAAATAAATCGGTGCTTGACTTATGGCACGAGTAACCTTTTGTGGCATACTCCTCTTCTAGGGCAATACCTCCTAATATAACTCGCATCTCCGCACTCAAAACATCTCATTGGCTGGTGTGGCTGCTGAATCTGAGGATATCCCTGATGAACCTAATGACCACTGCAGTAGCTCTGAGTCGGTGGTTTCTAATGAGAGCTGGATGTGCGCTGAAGGTTAGTTGCTCGGAACAAGGTCCATAAGCACATTAACTGCCTAATGTACCCCGTGTGACCTGTAGTTCTTATTCTAACAGCCTGATAGAATCAAGGGCGACCTTTCCATAAAGCAAGTAAAGCAACTGCTTTAGGCTCCACAATTGTGGGGACCCATTTTTTGTTATACCTAATAGATTATGTATAAGTTTTAAAAAAAATTGCGAAGTGAAATAGTTCGATTTCTTTCTTTAACAAATATAGAGAAAAAGGATTTGCAACTGCTAAGATTTTCGCCAAGGAAATTTGCACTTGAAATGAATATCGAGCCCAAATTTCGTAAGAAACGTGCGATATATAGGAAGTAAAATTTGATGAGAATGTTGATAATGAAACCTCAGAATCATTCGAAGAGTCCCTTAGAGGACGGTTTATTCACATTTCATTTGATGGAACGAATTAAAATCTAAGTAGTGGAAATTCTAAAGATTTCTCGGGAAAAAAATAGAGATGTCTCCTACGTTACCTATCGAGTACTTTTATACATAGTAGACAAGGTTATTTTTTCTCTTTAAAATAGATTTGAGCAATTCGAAGCATATGAAAATATTTTTGGTTTTCTATTTAGCAGTAAAAACTAAGATCACTAGCTAGATAATGAATGTTTTAAAAAATATTTCCTTAATATTAAATGTTCCTTGAAGCATAATAATCAATTCGATATGATGGTTTAGATTTTTTTTCTGAACTAAAAGTATTAAGGAAAATAGTGCAATTAGAAGATAACAATTTAATTGATACATTTAATCAAATAAAAAGATATGTTTCTTTTCCAAATGTCTATATTGCTTATGGAATAATGTTAATAACTCATGTTACCGATGCTTCGGTGGAAATAAGTTTTTAAATTTAAAATTCATAAAATCTTACTAAAGATAAACAATGTCTCAAGAAAGGTTAAGTGGATTAGTTATATTGTCAATTGAGAATACTTATTAGGAGTTATTGATTATAAGAAAATTATTGATGATTTTGTATGTACGAAAATCTAGAAAAATAGACTTCAAATAAATTAAAAAAATAAAAAATTACGTAAGGCCCCTTATAAAGTTTGGATTTAGGCCACAAAATTCGTCGGGCCGCCCCTGGATAGAATGACCTCTACAAAAGGAACCTGTGCCTCCAGACAAGGCTCCACTGAATCCTCCAAAATGACGACCTCTTATCAGAGTCCGTCTCTCTTATTTGGCCTCTAATAAGCTCAATCCTCCTAGCGATCTCTACTAACTAAGTAAAAAGAAGTCTCAGTCTCGACCTCTCTGACCATTAGAAGTATGATGCTATAAGTAAGACCCTCTATGAACTTCCACACTTTCTCGGTAGGGATCAAAATAGATGCATCGTAAGGAAAATCAACAAATATAGTCTCATAATGAGTAACAGTTGTGCTACCCTACTAAAGGGGCTCGAACTGGATGTGCAACTCATGTTTCTGAGTGAGGGGAATAAACTTCTCCAAAAACAACTACGAAAGTTTATCCCGTGTGAGGGGAGGTAACCCCGCTGGCCTGCCCAGCTCATAAATCTGCCACCACCTCTTGGCTGACCCATGCATATGAAAGATGGTGAAATTAACTTTATTGGACTCAGTTAGTCCTAGGTTGCGAAACATCTCATGGCAACGATCCAAGAAGTCCTGGGCATTCTCTGAAGGTGCACCGCTAAAGTGAGGGGAAATAACTGGAACCTATCCAACCTCTTCAGCTCATCAATTGACATCGCATGCTTGTCCCCGGGTTGTGTAGCAACAATAGGCCGAACCACCTCAACCGATAGAAATCCTAGGGTCTAATAACCATGGGCCATCTGCTCTGAGTTTGAGTAGCGAGAGTTTGAACTTTTCCCGGGAAGCGACTGGTGCCATTGAAAACACATAGGCCTGAGCCATGCTCTCCATGAATCCCACCATACGGACCAAGGCATCCTGAAGCACTGGGTAGAAATGAACCCCTCTAGGACTTGAGTCGGTCCTACTAGATTGACCTGAACTGGAATCTCGTTATCCTGAGCTATCTGGGCTCGACTAGTGATGTTGTTGCGCATGCTCTAGGCTGAGCTCTGCCTCTACCCTGCCGTTGCCCGGTCCCTAGCCCTAGTAGTGGCTAATCTGGGGCTCCGACTCCTGGTCAGCTGCGGACGAAGCATACCCTCACCATCTGTGAGTGAATAAGAGAGGAAAAATTCAAACTTTATGATAGAATAAAGGTCGCACGATAGAGAAAAAAAGAAAGTTGAGTTTCCTAAATCCTTATAGCTTCTAGAAGAAATTATAAACGTCTCTGTATCGATCTTCAAGACTCTATCAAGCTTGCTCATGACTTGTGAGACCTATGCAACCCAAGGCTGTGATACTAACTTATCACGACACAAAATCCCAATCATAGGGCCGTGATGAAGCCTAATACCTCTTACTAGGTAAACCAAAATTAGCCACAATAAATAAAGCAGTTTAGTAGTTAAGGACTTCATAATAAGGATAAATTGTGAAATCTCATAAATGCATAATAAAGCTACAACCAACGTTGTCTAAAACTATCCCCGAGATTTGATGTCACAAGTACATGAGCCACTCGGAGTACTAAATACAAGGTTGCAAAGAAAAGTACAATAATGTCTGGTAGAATAAATAGTAAATAGAGATAGGAAGGGGACTCTAGGGTCTGTGAACGCCAGGAAGCATTCCCTCAAGTTTTCAGGAAAAAGGTTTGAGTAAATCACCTCTGAATGTCGATGGGACCAACATCGGGATCTGCACAAGAAGTGCAAAAGTATGGTATGAGTACAACCGAACCCATGTACTCATTAAGTATCGAGACTAACCTCAATGAGGTTGTGAACAAAGCTATGATAAGACACCTAGTGTAAAATGTACGCATATTAGGCAGAAAATCAGTAGCAATATTCAGAAAGGAGTAAAAACGTAATGAGCGGAAAAAGAGAATAGATAACATCGGTCCTATAATATTATCGTAGCACAACCTCATAACACAACAGTGTAGCGGAGAACAATAACTAGGAGCAATTTCAAGACAAACTATTCGTTGCAGCGTACAACCTGATCCCAACATCATTACCAACAACAATTACCACTATTGCGGCACGCTATCCGATCCCAATTATCAATACAATACCATTGTGGTGTGCAACCCGATCTCAAAATATTAGTTCATTTGATAATGTCCAATAAAAACCAAATACGTCAAATTTCTCATTACATGTAGAGAACCATAACGTATAATTCACCAAGGAAATATGGGCATGAGGAAAGAAGGACGAACAATTCAATATTCAAAAACTAGGCTCAAAATATATGTCAACAAAGACTTCAAAAAGTGGTAACACGAGAACAATCTAATGTCACAAATACGACATAACACGATAGAGTAAAACAAAGCAAGTAAAGGCAATAAAGCAAGTGACTACACAAAGCAAGTAAAACATCTATCTAATAACAAGTAAGAGCATGTAACAAGCAAAAACATGCGATATCTAAAGCCATAAACAAATGGAAGCATGTAACAAATGAAAACATATGACAAGTGAAGGCATATATATATGTAAGTAAAGACATGTATCAAGTAAGGGCAGATAATAAGGATACACACGAAGTAAGAAAAGACATGGTATAATTTAAGGATTGAAGTAAGCTAAAACACCCCGTATAATTAACCCAATGAACACTTGTCACCTTGCATATACGTCGTCCCCCCACATAGATCCTGTAGCAAATAGATCAATCATGTCCTGATTCTTTCAAATCAAGTTTAACCACAATATTTGCCTCTTTCCAGAACAAGATCAACAACTTAACATGGATTTTTCTTTAGAACAAGCCTCCAAACCATCAGAATCTAGTCAAATATTACTCAAATAAGTAAAAAAGGGATTTAGAAACTACCCTAGTATAAAAAAGGTTCGATCTTTATCATATTACAAAGTAAACAAAATTCAATCCAGGCCCACATGGTCGAAATTCGAAATTAAGATCAAATCTCGATTACACATTCACCCTGAGTCCAAGTATGTGATTTATTTCGAGATTCGACCTCAATTCGAGGTCTAAATCTTAAAATTATAAAATCCAAATTTTCTACCCAAATATCTTATTTCTACTATGTGAAATTTTAGGTTTAATAGTGAAGATGTATGAAAAAGTAATGGAAATTGAACCAAAAACAAGTTAAAGTTACTGACCTATGTAATTGAGAAGAATTTACTCTCCAAAATCGCCTCTATGTGGAGTCTAGGTCTCAAAGATGAAATAAAATGAGCAAAATCCCGAAATCCCACCTTTTACCCAGCTGCAGGTATCACAATTGAGAACTCTTGTTAGTAGTTTCGACGTTCGCGAAAGAAAACAGCTGGTTGCAAATGTGAACCAGTCTAATCACGCCCAAACTCATACCACAATTAGGTAGTGAGGTGGTCGATGCAATAATAAAGCCCAATGTAGGTTAAGATCGAATCCACATGGAGTTAGAATAGGGATTAGGTATATATTTAGTTTATTTGTATGATTTGTCCAAAATTAATCTTCCATATTCTTGTGTGTTGTTATACTTCTACTTTGTTCTATTGTTTGCAACTATAAAACTAAGAGACAATATTTTTTGTTTTGAGTTGTTTTCAATTGATAAAAGGATCTAGGGTTGTGACTTCCACCTATGTGGTTATCTAATGGGTAGTAAACTCTAGGGAAAGTTTGACTGGTCAGGGTTGTAATATAGCAATCACACTCGAATACTGACGCTATATCTCTCAGTAGTTTGAGTGATTTTGCCTAATTTGGCTCTCTCAAGCCCAAATGGGTATTGCACAAGACAAGTGATAAATGCTCCAGTTGGGTCTCACTATCTCTAGATCCAACCCTTTAACTGGAGATATCAATTTCTTGAGTTCACCCCAATTTTTTGTTAGCCAAGTTTTCCTAAACTTAGTCTCTCTTTCTCAAGTAGAGACTAAGTCACTTAGGCATGAATCAATGTTTGCAACCATTAATTCTTGAATTTAAGAAAGAACTAGGCTAAATACCACTAACTCAATCACAAACAAGCCCTAAATCAAACACCCATTAAATATCCACACTATGGTTGGGTGACAACCCTAGCTAGAAATTTAGCTACTCATGAAAAATGCAAAATGAAGAAATTAACATAGAATCCATAATTATCAATTATGGGAAGAAAATCTAATGTTTGGAGACAAATCTAGTACAAAATTACTTAAAGTAGTAAAGAAAATGGCTCAGGTGCTCTCCCAAAACATAACTTAACCTAAAAATGACAAAAAGTCTTATTTATTCTAAGCTGAAAATATCTGGAAAAAATGCCCTTACAGAGGTTGTGCGGCCGAAAAATTCTGACACTCTGAGCTTGACTGGACAACTGGGCCTTCTGCGGTTGCATAAAAGTGGGATGCGGCCTTACTTCATCCAGTTGTGCGGACCGCACATTTCTGAGTGCGACCGCACACTTGACTTTGGCTGGGACCTGGACCTGCTTTTGCGGACCGCACATTTGTGAGTGCAACCGCATGTTGGCTTCTGCGGCCGCACAATAATCATGCGGTACGCACAACTTCACTTCAAGTCTCTCTGAATCTCTTTTTCTGCGGTCCGCATATTAGTGAGTGTGTCCGCACTTTGGCTCTTGCGGCCGCACAATAATGATGCGGGCCGCATACCTTCAATTGCCCATAATTCCAACTCTCTGAATCTGTCTTAAGCAGCCGCACCAAAATTATGCAGTCCGCATACTCTGAAGCTGATTTTGACAGGGCTTATTCATTGTTTGCGGCCGCACAAAGTATTGTGCGGTCCGCACTGTAAGCACTTTTGCCTTGTTTTGGTCCTTGTCCAATTTTGACTCCTTTTTTAGTTGATTTTCACTTATTTGGCTCATTACCCAATAGTCCTGCAAGAAGGCTCATTTCAGTAGTTCTCGGGATACCTTTAAGCATTTTTTGAGCTAAAACACAAGTAAAAGAGAGCAAATAAGCGGTCAAAATTCCTACTTATCAACTCCCCCAAACTTAAGATTTTGCTTGTCCTTAAGAAATTAAGGCAATCCCCACCTCCAATAGAAAAAGGGATATTTCAGCGGGCCTAAGTTGAGTCAAACACAAATCAATTGGGACAAACATTTACCACACACTCATGAATCATTAACAAGCCCATGATTTGAATGTTGAAGCACAAATGGCTCTAATGTGACACTTGAGCATCAAGGGTTGACTTTGTTCATCAAGGAAGCTCGCACTTTCATGCAAGTCAATGTGGACCCAAACTCCTCCTCCTATACTTTTTGGAAGCTCATCTCACTTTACGAATGAAGAATTCAAAACAACGACTCGAGGAAGACTCGCTCATTACTCTAAAAAGAATGTTACAATCTCGACTCTAAGTACCATATGCTTTCCCCTCATGTAGATCACCACTAATGCAATCTTGCTCGGCTTGAAATCACGTAGGGCTTTTTCGACATGTTATGAAGGATTTTGGATTAAGGATGGTAATATCAGATCAGAATCAGTTCATCTTTCCTTTAACACTTCATATTCTCTTGTTGGCTCATGCTTTGCCGACTGTTTGAGTCATTATCTTTTGCCTTAGGAGGATTAGAGAGACTTGACATCACACTTTCTTTGTCATATTATTCACTATCTCTTTCTTTGCTTTCTTCATGCTTTGCACTTTTTGCTTTCTTTCACATCTTTTCAACCCTTTCACATTATTCACTTTCTTTTTGTGTTTTTCTTTGTTCTTCCTTCCTTTTTCTTTGCCTTTTCCTCTTGTTCATTTCTTTTGTCTTTTTGTGCCTTGAAACCATCTTTAAACTCCCCGTCTCTCCCCCAAACTTATGTTTTTGCCATTTGAATCACATGAGAGCTAAAGAAAAGTCGGGTGTCAAGAGATAGTCAATATAAAACGGTTAAAGGCTTGTAATGTGGTTATTGAATAGAAAGACTTTAGGCTCAAAAGGGTTTAGTAAGAATGATATCATTTGTGGCCATGGAAGGTTTCAAATTTTGCCTAGAAACACATTGGGGGCAAGTTCTAGACCATTCGCACGGATACTTGGACTTGTAACAAAATGTCTCACTTCTCTCACAACCGGATCGTTAAAGAGAAAGGATTCGAGGGCCCACAACCACTGTATTCAAAATTGAAAATCGCTAATGGTTCAACTAAACCACCCGATGGTTGCCTAAGTCAACACAAGATTCACAAGGTCACTAACAAGAGCTATTTCTTTACAAAAACTTGTTTTTAACCATAAGCGCATAGTTAAGTGTGTTTGTACCAAGTGAAACATGCTTGAGACCCTTTTATTCATTACTACTATTTTTGCCTAAACAACAGAAGAAAACAGACTCAATCCCTTAAGAAGGTTGTCACGCTATCCATTGTTGGGAAGAGCCACCCAGTTCACACAAAATCCACCTTTGGTAATAGCCGTGGCACTAAGAGATCCAAAGGCTTATTGATCAATCAAACATAAAAAGAAGCTAACAAATCCAAAAGAAACTACTAAAGTAAACAAGAAGTTATACTACTAAGAAAGACAAACTAAAGAAGCTACGAAATAAACTACAGAAAGAAAGATAACAGAATATACAAACCAAAGTAAAATGAATATATAAATAAGAGAAACAAAATATATACTTCAAATGAAAGGAAAGAATATATACATACCAAAAAGAAAACAAATATAAAATAAAAAATAGTATAAGAGTTATTACAGGCCAATATCAATGTCAATCAATCAAAATAGACCACTCCCTAAATGAAAATAAGCATTGTCCCCAATGCTTAACAAAAATAAGAACAGGGAAGGGTAGAGAGTTAAGAGAACTCCCTATGTGGTCTTTGTCTGCATGGAATCCCCAGCACCCTCAGTCTCCTCTAGCTGTATCTCATCATCACCTGGCTGAGGGACCATAGGGTTGCTGAGCATCTGGATTATCGCCTCAACGGTGTGGGCAGTAGCATCCGGCTCCTCAGACTGGCCGACTGCTGCCTCTGATGCATCGAGTGCTGCCTGTGTTGCTGGGAGTGCTGTCTCCATAAGCAGGTCCAATGGTAGATCTCTGGCAGAAGAAATCTTGGCAACCTCTTTGCTCAAGCTCTCAAATGACTTCTTCGACGCCTAAGACTTCCGCATCTTCTTTGTTTGCTTTCCCAACTCCTCTATGACCTCCCCACATGCCAGCAGAGTTTCCATAATGGTCTTCTGGTTGTCCAGAATCTTCTTCAAAGTTTTCTCCACTGACGGAGGTACCTGTGGTGTTGTTGGGGCAGAGGACTGTGTTGCAAAAACACTGGATATGTCAGACAACTTTGAAGTAGGTGCATGCATCCAATTATTGAGACTCGCCAATGTCTGGGAGACTCGCAGTGTAGTTTGTGCATAAGTGGATGAAGCTGGTACTGATAGTGGAGCTGATGGTCTAGATGAAGAAGGCGGTGGCATGGCTGCTGTAGAAGGCATGGCATTTGTGGAAGGCTCAGCAGCTGAATCAGTAACTACTACCCTTGGCTCCTCAGACTGGTCAGTGGAGGTAGTTGCCTTACCCTTGAACTTTGGGTTGTCAGCACCCTGTAGGTGGTACCATGATAAAGGCTTCTTGGCCTTCACTTTTGTATCATACTGCCTCGACTCTACCTTTTGATCATTGAAATATTCAATGAGGAAGTTTGGGCATGGATATGATATCTCATCCTTCTGGACAACTAACGTAATGTTAGTGGACATGAGGGCACCCATATTTATCGGATGCCCAGCCATAACCGAAGCCACCGTGACTGCTCGGGGATAGGGAAGGTTGTTCTCATTTAAGCACGGATATATGCGGTTGCATACAAATGTCTGCCACCCTTTGGCTTAAACATTTAGGATGACCCAGATTATGAGGACCCTTGTTGTGAGCCACAGAGGTGGTGATCTTCGAGTTGCCAAAATTTCTGCTAACTACGGTCGAGCTGCATCACCCAAAGCCAAATTTTGCAGGTATTGGACTGCCTCCACTTCCTCAAATCCCACATTCAAGGCACAACAGTCGAATTGGATTTTTCAGATTTCGCACCTTTGTTACCTTGATACCTTATTTATGTGAGCCACATTGGCATAAAACTCTTTAACCAACTGCTCATGTGCATCGAGGACACTACGGGTGAACCATTTCCATCCCTTTCGCTCCTTGAACTGTCTGAGGACATTAGGATTGTGAATGTCCAAGTCCTTCATCAAGAACTATTGCTCAACTATGAGCGATCTCTGGGGCCACCATTCTCTAAGCCTTGAAGGCAGTCAGGCTCACAAATATGTCTTCCCACATCTCTCTTCTCCTTGACCTATCAAGGACACCCACTCGAGTGTCACCTCTTCTCCTATCATCCGAAACATCACCATCATCACCTACATTGATTGGTGCCAGAGGAGAAATTGAAGAGGAGGGCTCGGAACCCTGGTTTTCTACGTCAGACTCACCAGAAGAACTGCTTGTAGGATGATTGCACAATTAATAGCGCCTGGTGGGTTGTGGGGGATGGGATTGGGGTTCAGGCTGGACCTCCATAGAGTGACCCTCGAAGGTTTCCTTAGACGGGGCTTATTCACTGGTGTAAGAGGATTCAGGAACTCTGTTGGCAGTTTCTTTCTTACTTATGGTTCTCTGAATGGCAAGTGATAGGTTACTCTTGCCTTGGCCTCTTCCCCGGGAGGGCTCACCCCTCCCTTTTGGTGTATCACCTCTGCCACAAGATCTAACCGTTGTCTGCAACACATAGAAATAAGAATCAGTAATAATTGAAAGTCATAGTGTATCTATGTGGGAAAGTTGCAGTAAAACAGACTCAGAAGAGGCAGTGCGGACCGCACAAAAGTGAGTGAGGCCACAGACAGCCGAGTGCGGACCGCACAATTTCACAGTGCGGCCGCACAACCAAAAGTGCGAACCACACAATTTTGAGTGCGTCTGCACAACCCAAGTTCAGATTACTGGATTCTATGATTATGCAGTAGTGCGGACCGCACAATTTTGATGCGGGCCGCATAATTTCACTGCAGACCACATAATTGTGAGTGCAGTTCGCACAATTCAAACACCAACTTTACCCTAACTCTCACCTCTGCGGACGACACAAAAATGTGTGCGACCGCACAATTTAAAAATTATGGGCACTGCTTTTTTTCATGCAATTTTCTCACATATAAGGCAAGATTTGAACAATTAAACATGATTAACTATTTACCCAGGCCCCAATTAACATTTCAGATATTACCCACATGATTCTAAGCAAAAATGACTAACTATTGATATTTTGAGGCATGAAACTAACCCTAAACAAAAGAAAAAAAATTAAGAAAAAATGAAAAATCTAAAGATATAATGAACATACCAGTAATGAGTGATGCAGGTGAGAATCTACGCAGATGGAATGCTTGAAGTTTGGGAACTAATGGAATATGCACTGTGCTTGCTTAGGGTTTTAGAGTCCAGAGAGGGAAAGTGTGAATAGTACATGGAGGTCCTATTTATAGGTTGACCAGTCGGTGCAAACTTACCTGAGTGCGACCGCACAATTTTTGAGTGCGGTCCTCACTCTTTACCTATGCCTTTGAAGAAGTGCTTCGGTCCGCACAAAAGTGAGTGCGGCCGCAGAATTTATGCGGATCGCATAATTTTATGTGCAGACGCAATTTGTTAACAAAATTTGACAGGACAAACTTCAGAGATGATGCACTTTTGGTCTTCCAGTTGTGTGACCGCACACAAAATTGTGCGGCCGCAGAGTGATAGTTCAGTGCGCATAATTCTAGTGCGGTCCCCACTTTTGTGACACTTAGCCAATTTTTCTTGCACAATCCCTGCAATGCACACCCATTCCTGCATACACTTCAAAACTAGTTAGCACAAAACAAATCCTATCTAATCTAAAGAAGAAAACCAAGAAAAAGAAAAAGACACATGGGTTGCCTCCCAAGAAGAGCCTGATTTAACTTCACGGCATGATGCAAATTACCAATCATTTAAAATGAAGGACTGCCACAATGTGGCCATCATCCCAAGATAATCTTTCACCCGGTGCCCATTGACTCTAAACACCTTCATCGTTCTTATTTTTCAGATCTAGAGCATCAAAGGTTGTCACATGCACAACTTCAAATGGGCCACTCTACTTGGATTTCACCTTTCCCGGAAACATCCGGAACCGAGAATTGAACAATAGAACAGGATCGCCTTCTTTGAATTCTTTATTCCTGATATACTTATCATGGAGGTACTTCATCTTGTCCTTATATAAAGACGAACTTGAATATGCATGGAAACGAAACTCATCAAGCTCATTCAATTGTCCCACCCTTAAGTTGGCGGCGACATCCAGCTCAAGATTAAGCTTCTTCAATGCCCACATAGCCTTGTGCTCAAGTTACACCGGTAGATGACAAGATTTCCCGAACACTAAACGATACAGAGACATACCAATTGGTATTTTGTAAGTTGTCCTATAAGCCCAAAGAGCATCATCAAGTTTCTTCGACCAATCCGTCCGGTTGGCATTCACAGTCTTTGACAAAATACTCTTGATCTCCCGATTGGAGACTTCAACCTGTCCACTTGCTTGAGGATGATAGGGGGTCGACACTTTGTAAATGACACCATACTTGGAGAGTAAAGTATCAAAAGCTTTGTTGCAAAAGTGCGATCCCCCATCACTAATAATGGCCCTTGGTGTACCAAACCTTGTGAATATGTTCTTCTTCAAAAATGCTACCACACTCCGAGCTTCATTATTGGGTAGAGCCACGTCTTCAACCCACTTTGACACGTAATCCACAACTACCAATATATAAGTGCTCCCACATGAGCTCACGAACGAACCCATGAAATCAATGCCCCACACATAAAAAATGTCAATCTCCAAGATGGTGGTGATGTGCATCTCATTTTTCTTGGAAATCCCACAGGCCCTTTGAAATTCATCACAATGCTTGACGAGATCGCTAGCGTCATTATAAAGAGTAGGCCAATAGAATCCACAACTTAACACCTTTGTAGCCGTTCTCTCTCTACAATGGTGACCACCATATGGAGAAGAGTGGCAAGCATCAAGAATTTCCGATTGTTCTTCTTCCGGTACACATCTTTGGATCACACCATCAGTACAAATTCGGAAGAGATAGGGATCATCCCAATAGTAGTTAAGGTAGTCCCGTTTGAGCTTCTTCCTTTGGTTTGAAGAGAACTCATTCGGTACAATGCCACTCACAAGATAATTGGCCAAGTCGGCGAACCATGGCATCCCTATCATAGAAATAGATAGGAGTTGCTCGTTGGGAAATGAATCATTTATCTCAAGGCCATCATGTGACCTCCCCTCCTCCTCCAATCGAGACAAGTGGTCCGCCACTTGGTTTTCATTCCCCTTGCGGTCTTGAATCTCAAGATCAAACTCTTGTAAAAGAAGTATCCCCCGCATCAATCTTGCCTTAGAATCTTTCTTGCTCATCAAATAATGAAGCGCCACATGGTCACTTTGAACAATCACCTTTTTCGGTCACTGTATAGTTGACTTGGGCCTCGTCCATGGTCTTACTAGAATAATAGACTGGATTGAAGATTTTGTTGGTACGTTTCCCCAATACCTCTCCAACCGCCATATCGCTTGCATCACACATGAGCTTAGAAGGTAAGCTCCAATTTGGTGCGGTGATAATAAGAGTAGTAGTCAACTTATACTTGAGAAATTTGAATGCCTTCATACAATCTTCATTGAAATGGAACTTGGCATCCTTCTCCAAAAGTTTGCACAAAGGGGTTTACCACCTTAGAAAAGTTCTTGATGAATCGTCGATAGAACCCCGCATGACCTAGAAAGCTCCTCACTCCCTTCAGGGATGTAGGAGGAGGGAGTTCGGATTTTGGTTTTATCAACCTCAATACCATATTTTGGAATCTTGTGACCAAGGACAATGCCTTCCTCGACCATGAAGTGACATTTTTTCCAATTGAAAACCAACTTGGTTTCTTCACATCTTTCCAATACCTTGTCCAAGCACTCTTCAAAAGAATTCCCCACCATGGAAAAATCGTCCATGAAAACCTCAAGAAAGTCCTCCACCATATAGGCGAAAATGGCCATCATACACCGTTGAAAAGTTGCCGATGCATTGCATAACCCAAATGGCATCCATGAGAATGCGATAGTACCATAGGGAAAAGTGAAAGTGGTCTTCAGGAGCAATACGAATCTAATTGTAGCCGGAGTATCCATCAAGGAAGCAATAAAAAGCACGTCCGACCAACCTATCCAACATTTGATCAAGAAATGGAAGCAGAAAATGGTCTTTCCGAGTGACTTTGTTGAGATTCCTATAGTCCATGCACACTCCCCACCCAATGAAAATTCTTGTTGGGATCAATTCATTTTTGTCATTTGTTATCACAGTCATTTGTTATCACATTCTATTACTAGTTACCTTCGGTAATTCCGTAGTTTGCTAGCAGGACTTCGTCATATTCTCAGTGCTGCCTTAGACTTATCTGTCTAAATGAACTATCTTGCTATTACTTGTTATTGGTACTCCTTTCATAGTTTGTGGTGTTATCTCCGATGTAGTTTTCTAGCTATTTGTCTTGCTATCACTTGCTATCAAGGCTTCCTTCATCTTCTTTTGCCGAGGGTCAATCGGAAACAGTCTCTCTACCCTTCCAGGGTAGGGGTAAGGCTGCGTACATCCTACCCTCCCCAGACCCCACTTGGTGGGATTATACCTGGTATTTGTTGTTGTTGTTGTTGTTGTTATCACAGTCATGGCCTATTTCTTTGGGACACATTGCACCAGAGAGGTCCACGAGCTATCGAAAATGGGGTAAACAACCCCGACATCCAACCATTTGATGATCTCCTTCTTCACTACCTCCAGAATAATCTTGTGCATGCAAAAGGCGGGGCTTATACCCCGAATATCAGCCAATGTTCAACCTATAACTTTCTTCCTCCTTTGGAGCACCTCCAAGGTAGAGTCTACCTGCATGTTAGTTAAGCACAAGGAAAGAATAACAGGTAAAGTGGAATAAGGGCCAAGAAACTCATACCTGAGGTGTGAAGGCAAAGGCTTAAACTCTAGGGCGGGAGGCTCCTCGATTGAGGGCTTTGTTGGAGGAGTCTTCCGGTTCTCAAGATCCAAGGATTTCTGGGCTCATAAGTATATGACCCCATTACTTGAAAAGCATTGACACATTCCACAAAGCCTTCCTTCTCATCCTCATCATGATTTAGCAACACAACTTCCATGGTGTCCTCGACATTCATCACAACACTTGTGTCATCAACAATTACTTCGGTCACTAGATACACGAACGAACAAACTTCGTTGCTATTTGTTCCCTCATTGATTTGCATACATGGAACACCGCTTTTTCATCACCCATCCGGAAGGTGAGCTCACCGGTTTCCACATGAACTAGGGCCTTTAACGCAGCAAGGAAAGGTCTCCCCAAGATAATAGGCACCTCATAGTCAACCTCACAATCAAGGATCACAAAATCTGCTGGAAGGATGAACTTATCAACCGAACTAACACATCATCGATAATCCCCAATGACCTTTTCATAGTCCGATCCGCCATTTGCACCCTCAGAGATGTGGGTCTTGGTTACCCAATTCCCAACATTTTGAACATAGAGTAGGGAATAAAGTTGATACTTTCCCCCAAATCACATAAAGCTTTGGCAAAATCGGTGCTCCCAATAGTGCAAGGAATTGTGAAGGCGCCGGGATCTTCCAATTTCGGAGCCATGCAGTGCATAATAGCACTCACTTGATGTGTCATTTTGATCGTTTCACAATTCATTGATCTCTTCTTTGTTACCAAATCCTTCATAACTTGGCATATCCCAGCATTTGTTCTAAAGCTTCAACCAACGACACATTTATGGACAAACTCTTCATCATATCAATATATTTCTTGAATTGGTTCTCCATTTTTTTCTTTGCGAGTCTTTGAGGGTATGGAAGGGGAGGCCTTGGCAATGGTGCTTTGGCTTTTTGCTCTACCGGTTCCGGTATGTCAATCATGTGTTCCCTAGACGGGTTCACTTCTTCTTGTGTCTCCTCCACACTTTCATCGATGTCAATCCTTACCTATTCATTATCTTGGACCTCATTGCTTGGAATGTAATCTTCTTGAACCAACACATCATCATCCACCACTCTTGTTTTGTTTGAGTTACTTGCAAATCCACATCTTTTGCTTCTTGTTGTTACGACCATTGCATGCCCCGTATTGTTCCCACCCTTCGGGTTCACCACCGTATCACTAGGTACTGCCCCTTAGGACAATGTTTAGCGCTTGAGAGATTTGGCCAATTTGAACCTCCAAATTGCGGATAGAAATATTGTGGGAGGCTAATTGAGCGTCGGAATCGATATTGTTCTCCATCATTTGCTCGAACATATTTTCAATACGTCCCATTTCACTATTGGAAGAACTAGAGCCTTGTGACGGATATGGAGGTGGGTTGCTTGGTTGTTGATACATTGGGGGCCTTTGAAATCCCGACCCCCGATTCCCTTTATTATTATTGTTCCAACCCCCTTGATTGTTGTTTCCTCCCCAATTGCTTTTGATTGTTTCTACCCCAATTACCTTGATTATTGCTTCCCCAATTGCCTTGGCTAACTTGATTATTCCAATTGCCTTGATTATTGTTATTTCCCCAATTGCCTTGGTTGTTGTTGCCACCACTCCAATTGCCTTGGTGGCCTTGGTTGTTCTAATTCCCTTGGTTTCCGTGTGTTCTCCATTGTTGTTGATTTTGAGCATTGTTTCTTTGGCCTTGATAATTGTTGACATATTGCACTTCTTCTTCTTGCTCATTATACGAATCAACTTGGTCATACCCACTATCATCTTGCATGAATTGTTCTAGACGGCTTTGCCCTTGTTGACCTTTTTTGTCGTCTCTTGTTCATCATCATATTCACCCTTTCCATAACATTCACTTATTTTGGCCCTTGAACCTGTTGAAGCTGAGCTTTGGCCAATTGGTTCATTGTGGTTGTCAACTCTGCAATAGCTTTCCCATGATCATGTAGCTCCTTGTGTATGTGAATGACATTTGGGTCACCTTGAGGAACATTGGCACTACTTTGCCACGCCGATGAGGTATCCACCATCTCATCCAAAATTTCACAAGCTTCATAATAAAGCGTGTTCATGAAATTTCCCCCGGTGAGTTGATTTACCACACATTGATTTGTTGTGTTGATGCCCCTGTATTAGGTTTGTTGGATCTTGGCCTCGGTCATAACATTATTCGGGCACTCTTTAACCATGGTATGATATCTTTCCCAAATCTCGTGCAATGGCTCATTGGGATCTTGCTTGAACGCTAGAATCTCATCCCGTAGTGTAGCCATGTGCCCCGGAGAGAAGAATTTGGCAATGAACTTTTCGGCCAACTCATCCCAGGTATGGATGCAATGATTGGGTAACCCCTCTAACCAGCCCAATGCCTTTCCCCGTAGAGAAAAGGGAAATAGCCTCAAACGCAGTGCATCCTCGGAAACATTTTTTTACTTGCTCCCCCAACAAGTATCGACGAACCCCTTGAGATGTTTGTAAGCATTTTGATTTGGAGCCCTGGTGAAGAAACCTCGTTGCTCAAGTAGTGCAAGCATCACCTTGGTGATTTGGAAGTTGCCCGCCCTAATCCGGGGCGGGACTATAGCACCAACATAACCCTCGTTCATGAAAACTCGGTGCGATGTCGCTCTTGGTGGAGGTGGGGAGGGGAGGTGAAATTATCATGAGGCGGTCGGCCTAGCCTGTTTACTTGAGGTTCGGGATGTATCTCATTTCCTTGATCATCGTCCACCTTCTCCCCCAATGGAAAATTCCCGATGGGCTCATTGTTGAGAGACATTTCGTACCTATAAGAAAGAAAAAACACACAAAAACCTAGATATATAGCTAAATCCGTTTAACTCCCTGGCTACGGCGCCAAAAATTTATCTCCCAAACTCACACCACAATTAAGTAGAGAGGCGGTCAATGCAATAATAAAACCCAACGTAGGTCGGGATCGAATCCACAGGGAGTTAGAATAGGGATTATGTATATATTTAGTTTAATTTTATGATTTGTCCTAAGTTACTCTTCCACATTCTTGTGTGTTGTTATACTTCTACTTTGTTCTATTGTTTGCAACTATAAAACTAAGTGAAAATATTTTGGTTTTGCGTTGTTTTTCAATTGATAAATGGAGCTAGGGTCGTTACTTCTACCTAGGTGGTTACCTAATAGGTTTTAAACTCTAGGGCTGATTTGACTGGTCGGGGTTGTAATATAGCAATCACACTCGAATACTCACTCTATACCTCTCGATAGTTTGAGTGATTTTGCAATTTGGCCTTCTCAAGTCCAAATGGGTATTGCACAAGACAAGTGATAAATGCTCAAGTTGGGTCTCACTATCTCTAGATTCAACCCTTTAATTAGGGCTATCAATTTCTTGAGTTCACCCCAATTTCTTGTTAGCCAAGTTTTCCTAAACTTAGTCTCTCTTTCTCAAGTAAAGACTAAGTCACTTAGGCATGAATCAATGTTTGCAACCATTAATTTTTGAATTCAAGCAAGAACTAGGCTAAATATCACTAACCCAATCACAAACAAGACCTAAATCAAACACCCATTAAATACCCCTACTAGGGTTGGGTCACAACCATAGCTAGAAATTTAGCTACTCATGAAAAATGCAAATATTAAAGAAGAAATGAAGATAGAATCCATAATAATTAATTATGGGAAGAAAATCTCATGTTTGGAGACAAATCTAGTACAAAATTACTTAAAGTAGTAAATAAAACAGCTTAGGTTCTGCCAAAACAAAACTTAACCTCAAATTTACAAAAAGTTCTATTTATACTAAGCTGAAAATATCTGACAAAAATGCCCCTACGGAGGTTGTGCGACCGCATAATTCTGAGTGTGGTTCGCACTTTGAGCTTGACTGGTCAACCTGGCCTTCTGCGGTCGCATAAAAGTGGGATACGACCGCACTTCATGTACTTGTGCGGACCGCACATTTCTGAGTGCGGCCGCACACTTGACTTGGGCTGGGACTTGGACCTGCTTCTGCGGACCACACATTTGTGAGTGCAGCCGCACGTTGGCTTCTGCGGTCCGCATATTAGTGAGTGCGTCCGCACTTTGGCTTTTGCGGCTGCACAATAATGGTGCGGTCCGCATACCTTCAATTGCCCATAATTCCAACTCTCTGAATCTCTCTTCTGCGGCCGCACCAAATTTATGCAGTCCACATACTCTGAAGCTGATTTTGACAGGGCTCCTTCATTGTTTGCAGCCACACAAAGTATTGTGCGGTCCGCACTGTAAGAACTTTTGCCTTGTTTTGGTCCTTGTCCAATTTTGACTCCTTTTTGAGTTGATTTTCACTTCTTTGGCTCGTTTTCAAATATTCCTGCAAGAAAGCTCATTTCATTAGTTTTCGGGACACCTTTAAGAATTTTTGAGCTAAAACACAAGTAAAAGATAGCAAATAAGCGGTCAAAATCCCTACTTATCACAGTCCCTGAGCCTCCTCATCTTGCAAATGCGACAATACCTTCGCAATTGCGAAGACTGGTACCTCCGCAAATGCGAACAAAGCTCACAAAAGCGAAGCTGCCCCTTCTCCACCAAGAGTCTCAAATGTGACAAGAGACTCACAAATGTGAAGGCAAAGCCCGCGTAAATGCCGACAAAGATTTGAAAAAGCGAAGCTATGCAACTCCTCCCAGTATCGAAAATGCGAGCTAGCACTCGCAAATGTGAGGCTCGCATTTGCGAACAGACCATCACAAATGCGAGGTCTGCATCATCAATAATCCAAGTTCTTCCCAAATCAGTTCGAAGCCTATCTGAAACTCACTCGAACCCCTCGGGCTCCAATTCATACATCAACACAAGTAAAATAACATCATAGGAACTCGCTCGTCATCTTAAATCATTAAATAACATCCACAATCAAGAATCAAATACCAAAACTCAAAGAACTTCATAGTTCATTCTTCAAAATTTTAGCTTTTCACATTAAGCGCCGAAACGACCTCGGGTCAGCTGGGACCCCAACCACACATTCGTACAAGCTCGAAATTCGGAATTGTCAAAACATCAATACGAGGTCATTTACCAACAATATTGACTATAGTCAACTCTAATCATTTTCAAGCTCAAAAATTAAGTTTTCTCTAAAAATTCATATTTAGACTTTTCGAAAATCAACACGGGAATGCATGCACTTCATAAATTATTAAATAGCATTATGAAAGGTCTCAAATCATAAAAATGGGAAGCTAGTACTCAAAATGATCTCTATGAATTGGTACATATACATGAGAAGAGTTCCCAAGAATTGCGATTAGAATAATGTAAATATTAGGTTAACGTAAGCAACACATATTGCCAAGGGTTTTAAAAATAGCTTCTCCCAAGAGGAGAAGCTACTTTTTTTTTATTGGGAGAAGCTACTTTTTTTTTATTATGACAAATAACTTATGCTTTTTCTCGAAATTATTTTTATTATTCTCCTAAAAGTTTAGACAAATACCTTAACTTTATAAAATTAGAACTTTTTTATATATAAAAGATACTTTTGGCATTCTAGAAGTTTGGCCAAATAGGCTAGTATGCTTGATTTCGTTGTCTGCAAAGTTTATAATTTGTGAACTTTTAGAAAGAAATCATTGAAGTTCAGTAACCATGTTAATGCTTTTTTCTTTAAATTACGAGAAAATTGACTGAAAATATTAATTTTTTTCCTAAATTATATTTGAACAACAGAAAAGTAAAGAATACAATTAGTCTCTAAAAATATGAATCGAACACAAAAAGAGAGGATTGATATGCTATGTGTTTTGGGAATTGGTTTTGCGCTCTAGCTCCCGAATAAAGCTTTGGTTTTGGGTTGTGTTGAAAATGTAAACAACTCGGTGTTGACATTTGTTTTCAATATACGTGCTGAAATTTTCTTTTGAAAGCCCTTTCCATATATTCAATTCTTTTTTACTTAAACATTATTTAATTTGTCTTTGTTTTGCATAATTTGAAAATACTTTTGGATTAGTTTGAATTTTTGAATAAACTGACTTTTATTTAGTGCTATTCGTCCAATTTTTGTTTTTAATTTCATAGAACTTTTTCCCTTTTTTTAAAGTAAACACCAAATAGGTCATCATCTAGGTTTACAGTCTCATAGTATAAAGAAAAATAATTCACATAACCGGTATGAGTTGTATTCTCACGCTCCTCTTTTTTCTGATCTCTCAAGGTAACTAAAAAAATTTAAAAAAAAAAAAGAAGAAGCCAAATGAGTGAATATATACTAGTGTTTTTAGGGGACTCACATCGGGCAGACACTATCAATACGCCCCGAAACTCACGTGTAGGACTTAATTTTATGAGGTTTACGCCCAAAATGTCCGATTTTACTCTCGAAATATGCCTAACACTCAATGCTTGGGGCTCGTCTAACCGTTCCTAACACGAATCATACGATAAATTTTCCAATTAACCCCGTTAACACTCAAAATTCTTTAACAAATGAATGATTATAGTTCTACTCATCTATATAAATATGAAGATTGACAGCAATTCGAATAATGAATCATGGTATTGTATATTTACTAATTGAGAATGTCGCGATAATGAATATCATTTGAATATTACTTCTAAAAATCAATGGTCAAGATTTACATCTTCACTTACTATATGTCTTCATGTCTTAGCTATATGTCTCTCAAAATTATCAGAATTTTATTACTTTGCTATTTGCAAGCAATTTTATATTTATTCGTAAGGAATATTATTTTAAATTGCACTACTGATGGAATCTATTGATCATTAATTTTTAGATACGTAAACTCTGTAGTTTGATAATATCTTTTAAGAAATTTTGATTTTTTATTGTTCGAAAGATAAGAAATTATAGTTGATTATTATCTCATAGTAAGTTTAATACTATTGCATTTTTTATATTTAAAAGAAAATGTCAGGTATTTTATTTTTTATGAGTTATTTTAAACTTATTAAATTTTGTTTTTAATGTACTTCACATATTCTAGGTTGTTTTATATTATTTCTAAATTAAAACTTAAAAATTCATGAGCTTATGCTCATATCCGAGGCTTACATCTCGGTCATATTAAGTAAAATGTCCCATCTTATGCCCGCTTTTAAAACACTGATATTGCCAAACTAAATGAAAGCCTGGAGGAATGGCAGGGACCCAGGCAAAACAAGGAACTTGCTTTTGGTAGGTTTATGTTTTTCCGACAATTGTCCAACTAGATTGTGGAGCAATCATCTTGCCACAAATAACTTCTCCACAATTAATTAAATCTATTTTAATTTGACCAGTAAAGCACCAACAAATCATAAGCAAAAGCTTTGGAGTCAATTACCACAAATGATGCAATTTTGTTGTGCTTATTAGTAGTAAAACATAACCTTTCTTTCTAGTCCTAATAGACTTCCACCACTTGTGTCTTCATCATCCTTATCTTCCATCCTATTTTATTTCATTTTCTAATAACCTTATGGCAATATTGTAGAAACAAAATGATGTTGTCCCACGTGCTTTTAATTCCAAAAAAGGTGGTGGCAACTTGTTATAGAGAAACCTAAAGGAAAAAGGAAAGAGAGAAAAAAGGTTCTTCCCGAAATATCAACGCACTTTGTTAGAGCAACCTTTATCTCCACCTTCAGTCTAATTGGCTGTTTGCTGTTTCATTTGAAAAATAGGCCATCCCATTATAGATGATGACGGACGTGACTGCCTTATCTTAATTAGCATCCAATGAATAAGATTGTGATTCTTCGAAATTGACATAATGCATGAAAGATATGAAGTAATGTATATGGTCGAAATCGGACATATTCGATTTCATAGGTATGGGAGCTTCCTTGAGGATAAGCTCGTAATAGATCAGGCTCGATCTCGAAGATAAAACATCGAGCTTGGAGATCGAAGTGTTCGTTGAGATCGAGGCCAGCAACAATCGAGACCAAGTATGGTTGACCTCGAGTAAGGCGTAATAACAGAATGGCGAGATATCAGTAACCGGTCGAAGATCACGGCGGAGATCCCGAAGCAGATCAAATCAAAGCGGTTATTGATACCAATCATGAGATTTATTTTCGTTATTAGAACTGTACCTTATTTATGATTCCTCTATTATATAAGGAGGAATCCCATTCACTTGTAACCATCATTATTCACTGAAAAGAATATACACATACGTTGCTCTCTATTTCACTTACTGTTCATCATGTTTGTTCCATTCCTTACTGTTCTTATTATACAACCTCGAGACCACATCGAATCGAGGTCGAAGCATTGCTAGAATAGTGGTTTGATTTATTTTACTGTTCAATTTATCTATTTAACTCATCGTTTATCAATTGGTATTGAATTAAATCACGTATCCTTAAAATCACAATATAAATTTAATTGTTACTCAGTTTTTAGGGTAAACAGTTTGGCGCCCACCGTGGGGCTAAGGTTAATAGTTATTGTTCAATACTGATCTTGATAATACACACTATATTATGCTTGTTCTTGTCAAGAATTTTTGCTTTCAGGTTAAAACATGTCAAACTCACAAAATGCATCGACACACGTTGATAATGGCCTCAGATTGCACGGGGAAAACGAAAATGTGGTTTGGTAAGGAGTTGAGGTGCCACAGGCTAATCTTGGGGAGGCACCAGTTGCAAATCCAGCCAACACATGGTAACTTGGGCAGATGTGCACAATCGATATCAATCGAAGATCAGGGTCGAAGATGACCAACTAGGAGCTCTTTTCGGTTCAGTACATCAATCCAAACAGGACGACAAGTAAAAATCAGAGGGACGCTAACAGGGAACCAAGGTCAAACAAAGAGCGATACCAACCTTATATCGCAGATCGAAGGAGCAATGGTCCAGGACCCAATTCCGCCCGGAATGAGAAAAAGTGGTTTTGACAAGTATGCCGATCCCACATAGGCACCTCGATTAATGAAATATAATTTTAGCATAGATGCATCAGGCATTGTATCGGCAATCAGAAGAATCAAAGACACTAGGTAGCCTAGACCCATACCGACTGATACTTCCCAAAGAAACCCAAATTTGATGTGCAAGTATCATGGCATGCCTGGTCATAAGACCGAGGATTGAAGGAAATAAAGGGAGGAAGTATCCCGTCTATTCAACGAGGGCCACCTTCGAGAGTTCCTCAGCGATCGAGCGAAGAATCATTTCAAGGAAAGGGACGCGAATGGGAAGAATGAACAGGAAGAACCCCAACATGTCATTCATATGATCGTCGGTGGGTTCTACGTTCCACAAGGAGCCATATTCAAACGCACTAAGGTATCAATCACTAGGGAGAAGCGAACCCGCGATTATGTGACCGAAGGCACCTTATCATTCAATGACGAAGAAGCAAAAGGCTTTTCTCTGCCCCACAACGGCGCTCTGGTAATTTCTATCTTATTAAATAAAGTTCAAGTTAAGCGTGTTTTAGTAGATCCAGGTAGCTCGACAAACATCATCCGATCAAGGGTCATACAACTCGGCCTACATATAAAATCTTGCCTGCAGCTCGAGTCCTAAACGACTTTAATATAGCTAGTGAAAGAACTAACGGGGAGATTATCCTACCGGTGAACGTGGCTGGAACCATTCAAGATACCAAGTTCCATGTAATCGAGAGCGACATGAGGTACAATGCCCTTCTCGAAAGGCCTTGTATCCATAATATGAGGGCGTACCCTCGACCCTCCACTAGATGATGAAATTCCCGACGTCAGACGGTGTAAAAATAGTGTACGGGGAACAGCATGATGCAAAGGAAATGTTTGCAATCGATGAGGTAACACCGACATCGACATTGTTAAACTCGAAAAAGTCGAGCATAAAAAATAGACAGGAAGCCAAATAGCAGTCGACGCCACCAGCCTCGACCGAATCAGGGAAGTAGGAGATAAAAGAAGAAGAAGAAAGGGATTTTCTGATCCCACGAACTTTTGTTATTCCCAAAGATTCTAACGCTACCAAATCAACTTTCGAAGAGCTGGAACAACTTATACTAATCGAGTACCTGCCCGAGCAAAAGGTATACATAGGAATGAGATTAACCCCCAAACTCAGGAAACAATTTATTCAATTTCTTATCGATAACATAGATTGTTTTGCTTGGTCCTTTTTAGACATGACATGGATCCCACCGGCGATAACAACGCATCGACTAAGCCTGGACCCTAAGTTTAGATCGGTGAAGCAAAAGAGAAGACCCTAGTCCGAGGTGAAGCACACATTCATTAAGGACGAGGTAACCAAACTTCTCAACATAGGGTCCATTCGGGAGGTAAAATATCCCGAATGGTTAGCCAATGTAGTTGTAGTCCCTAGAAAAGGGAATAAACCTAGAATGTGTGTAAATTATAAGGATTTGAACAAGGCATGCCCTAAGGATTCTTTTCCATTGCCTAACATCGATCGCATGATCGACCTCACGGCCGACCATGAGATCCTTACTTTTCTCGATGCCTATTCCTGGTACAATCAAATTCATATGAACCGGGAAGACCAAGAAAATACTTCATTTATCACCAAGTACGGAACATACTGTTATCACGTAATTGTCCTTCGGGCTAAAATTTGCAAGAGCTACTTACCAACGCCTAGTAAATAAAATGTTCGAAGAACAAATAGGTAAGTAAATGGAAGTGTATATTGAGGACATGCTAGTTAAGTCCCTGCCGCAGAGGACCATTTAGCTCATTTGCAGGAAACGTTCGACATTCTGAGGAAATATAACATGAAGCTCAACCTCGAGAAATGAGCTTTCGGGGTCGGTTCGGGTAAGTTCCTTGCCTTCATGGTTTCGAATCAGGGGATCGAGATCAACCTCGATAAAATCAAGGCCATCGAATACATCACCGTCGTGGACAATGTAAAAGTTTTACAAAGGATGACTAGGCGGATAGCTGCTTTAGGTCGATTCACCTCGAGGGCATTGGATCGAAGCCACATATTTTTCTATCTACTCAAGAAGAAGAACGATTTTGCATGGACCCCGGAATACCAACATGCATTAGAGGAATTGAAGCGATACCTATCAAGTTCACCACTACTTCACACTCCGAAGGGTGATGAGAAGCTTTACTTGTACTTGGCATTATCAGAAATTGCGGTAAGTGGTGTCCTGGTTCGAGAAGAGCAAGGTACGTAATTTCCTGTTTATTACATAAGTCAAACTTAAGAGAAGCAAAAACTAGATATCCACACTTAGACAAATTGGCACTTGCACTGTTAAGTGCTTCTAGAAAGTTAAAACCATACTTTCAATGTCACCCCATATGTGTATTAACCACTTACCCACTTCGTAATATTCGACACAAGCCCGAACTGTCGGGTCGACTAGCTAAATAGGTCGTGATCGGCTCCAACCCCGCACCACTATACAATGGCGAGGAGGGGTCCATGTAGCTTTTACTTGAAAGGTCGGGATCGATATCCACCTGGAGTTATAATTGGTTGGGAATTGGGTTCCTATCTAATCTAGTTATGTGTGTTATTTTGTAATTACCCTTCTAACCATGAGTGGGTTTTGTTTCTGTTATAGTTTAATTCTATTGATTGTTGATAATAAACTAAGTACAATATTTTTGTAGGAGTTTTCTCAATTGATAAAAAGCACTAGGGAAGTGACTTACACCTAAGCGAGTATCTAATGGGGTCTAAAATTTAGGACAAACGTGTTGTATCTGGGGTCGTGATATAATCTCACACTCAATTACTCACTCTATACCTCTCGGTACTTCGAGTGACTTTTCCCGAATTGGCTTTCTCAAGCCTAATTGGGTGTTCAAACAGTAAAAGTGAAATTGGCTCAAGTCGGGTATTACTATCTCTAGGTTTAACCCTTTAATTGGGGCAATCAATCTATTGAATTCACCTAATTTCCTTGTTAGACTATTTTACCTAGACTTGGGGCCTCTTTCTCAAGAAGATCCCTAGTAAAAAAGGCACGAATCAGTGTTTGCAACCACCAATTCAATAGATAAAGCATGAAACAAGCTAAATATCACTAACCCATAAACAAATAAGCCTTAAAATTAAAGACCCATTAAATACCCACACTAGGGTTGGGTCACAACCCTAGCTAATGGGTCTACCTACTCATAATTAAGGTATAAATCAAAGATGGAGATGAAATATAAGCCATAAAAGTTAATTACAAGAACAAAATCTAAGATTATAAGCTAAAGCTACTTTCAAATTACCCAAAGTGGAAAAGTGTTGGTGTTCACGAGCCCCCTAATACAAAAGATATCCTAAAAATATGAAAAAGATCTATTTATAAAAAAGTGAAATTACTGGACAAAAATGCCCCTACGGAGGTCTCGCTGTCAGCATAAAACTGGGTGCCTCAGCGCATGGATTTACGCATCCGCGCAATAACGAGCGTGGACCGCGTTTCTTAATATTTGGACTTGGTCTAGATTTAGTTTCGCAGACCGCATAAAAAGGGTAGCATTCGCATTGGAATCAACCGCTGCCGCGTAAAATGCTCGCTGATCGCGTCTTGCAATTTCACTCCACTTGCAACTCTCTGCATCTTAAGTCTCGCTCCTAGCGGAAAATCAACCGCCTCAACGTCAGGTGGCTTTGCGACCGCGCAATAATGACGCGGACCGCGTTCTTTGCTTGGCCCAAAAATGCAAGGTCTCTAATTCTTGATATACCGCTCTCAGCAAAATTTCCTTTGCGGCCGCGCCATTGCTTTCGCGGCCGCGCTTTTATTGCGCAGCTGTCAATATTGAGTCCAATTCCATCTCTCTGAACTTCAAGTTCGCGGCAGCCCTTTGTAATCTGCCTCAGCGGAGGATCTTACACTGTGGCGTAATAATAGCGCTGACAGCGCTCAGATCCATTATTAAGACTTGTGCAAGTTTGACTCCTCTATGAGTTCATTTTGGCTTCTTTGCCTCATTTCGACCAAACCCTGCAAGTAAGCACCTTAAGTTAGTTCTCGGAAATACCTTAACGCATTTTTGACCCAAAACCCAAGCAAAAGAGATTAAATAGTATGTTAAAATCCCTAGTTATCAACTTCCCCAAACTTAAGCTTTTTCTTGTCCTCAAACAAACAAGGTAATTCGCACCTCCACAAGAAAAAGATAATAGAATTTCAGATGTCCTAAAGTAACTTCATCAAGCTTCAATTGGAGCTAACAATTACCCTTAACACAAATGCATTATTGACAACATGATGCAATGACTTTCTGAGTCCCATAGGTCTAACGTGACACAAAAGCTTCAAGAGTTGACTCAATTCATCAAAGAGACTCGCTCTCTCACGTAGGTCACTGTGGATCCCAGACTCCTTCTCCTCTACTCTCCATTATCTCATCTCACCTGATAGAATGTTTACTCAAAATCGGGATTGCCAAGAAGTGCGCTCATCACTCTCAAAAGAATGTCACAAGTCTGGCTCTAAGTACCATAGGCTTGCCCCCATGTAAATCACCACTAATGTAAGATCACTCAACTTGAAATCCTATAGGGCTTTAGCTGGATGTAATGAAGGCTTTTTGGAACAAGGTCGGACATAATGAACTATGATTGTACCATCTTTCTTTAAGCACTCTATTTTCACAATTCGGCTCATGTTTTCTTGACTCTTTGAGTCGTTTTCTTCCTCCTTGGGGGAACTAGAGAGACACTTTGTCACTCTTTTCTTCTATATGACGCTCATATTTCTCCTTTTCTCATCATACCAAGCCTTTCAACATTGAACTTGAATCCTTTCAACCCTTACTTTTCTTTTGACATGTTTCTCTTTGGCTTTTCATCCTTTTCTTTGCCTTTCCTTTTCGTCAATTCTTTTTGTTCTTTGAGCCTTTCATCACTTTGAATTTCCTTGTCTCTCCCCCAAACTTATGTTTTTGACTATTTCTCATCATGAATACTAAGGAAAGATTGGGTGCCAAGAGAGGGTCATTATAGAACGGATGAAGGCTTGTAATACAGTTATTGAAGGAAAAAGTCTTAGGCTCAAAAGGGGTTGAATAAGGATATTATAATGGTAGGATATGGAAGTCTTCAAATTCTAATGGGAATCCAGGAGAGCCTATAATCACTTCTCAAGTCGAGCTACACTTAGAATTTCGCCTAGAAAAACATTCGGGGCAAGTTCTAGACTTTTTGGCACGACACTTGGACTTGCAATTCAAAACCTCACCTATCAAGCCATAGGATTGTTAAAGAGAATAGAGTCGAGGGCCCAATACAACCCTATCTATGATTGAAAACTCACATATGGCCATAGAAGCCACCCGATGACAGCTTTAGACAACTCAAGATTCTAAGGGTCACAATTAGAGCTAGTCTCGTCTACAACTTGTCTCTAACCATGAGGTCGAAGGTAAATGTGTTGGGGCCAAGTGAAGCTTACTTGAGTCACTTTTATTCATTACTATCATATAAAAAAATAAAATGAAAAACAGACTCAATCCCTCAAGAAGGTTGTCACGCCATCCATCGAAGGGAAGAGCCACCCAGTTCACACAAATTCCACCCTTTGAAAGAACTGTGGAAATAAGAAAACCAAAGGCTTATTGATTACGAAAATGTAAAAAGAAGCTATAAATTCAAAAAGAAGCTACTAAAGGAAATAAGAAGCTAAACTATTAAGGAAAATTATAAAATAAGTGAGGAAGTTTGGGAAGGGATATGACCTCTCATCCTTTCCAATCGCTATGGTAATAACCCAGGCCATAATATTCCCGACATTGATCGGGAACCTCGCCATAATAGCCCCCAAAATAATAGCCCTGGGAGACCGGCATGTCATTGTCATGAGTTGTAGGGTCTATCCTGTTACATACGAAAGTAGCCCACCCCTTCGCTTCAAAGCTTAGAGTGTTCCTGTAGATCAGGGCCCCGGGTGTCAGCCAAGCTGGAGTAGTGCCCGGAATAGCTATCACCGATGCAAGCCAAGGGCGGACTAAATCATCCAAAGCCACCTTCTCCAGATAGAGATAGAGGATTTCATCCTCATCACTGAACCAACATATTCATTGAGAGCTTTGCCATCGAACAAAATCTTCTTGTTCCGGGCCTTGGTTAAATAAGTGCCCTTTTTTATGTGGGAGACATTTGCATAGAATTCCTTGACCAAATACTCATTGGCCTCCGGTAGGTTGATGGGGAAAAAACTTCCACCTCACTCTCTCGATGAACTGCCTCTTGACATTAGGGTTGTGGGGTAGAAGATCTCATTCAATAAATACCCTCTCCAATATAAGTGACCTTTGAGGCCACCACTCCGGAACTTGTGGTAGGATTTCTCGCTCACAAACCGGTCTTGCCGTACCACCGGATTCCATGATCTCACCAATCCCTCTACTTGGGTGTCACCACCCCTCCCATCGTCCGGGACATCATCATCATTATCAATATGCACATGGGCTGGTTTCGAGGCTGGAGCTGTTGCACTTAGGGCAGGGGGTGGTAGTGTGTCACTGTCTCCCGAGCCCTCAGAAGATACGGATAGTGAAGTGGATTCATTGATGAGGCGACGTGGTTGGGATTGTGCCTCTTGCTGAGTCTGGGCTGCTTCTCCCTCTAAAATCTCCCGAGAGGGGACATACTCACTTGTCTCCGTAGTATCAGGAGTGGGCCTCCGAAGGGTTTGTTTATTCCCTATGATTCTTCTGGGGGCTAGGGGTTCAACTATTGGTTTTCTTCTCCCCCGTCCCCGGGAGGACTCTCCCCTCCCTAATTGGTTATCTTGTCCACCACTAGATCTAACCATTGTCTGCATATATAATCAGTGAAAGCTCATTAGTATTGGTATTCAATCAAGCATCAGATAAAAACAGATAAATGATCACAACATGTTATAACATAGTGGACCGCTGACAGTGGAAAAAGGAGCGCGGCCGCGAACTAGCTACTGCTGAAGGCGGAAAAACAACCGCGTCCGTGAGAGACTAGGGTTCAGACTACCCAGTCTCTGAAGATAGGCCACCGCAGACCGCATAATTTTGGGCACGACCGCGAAAGCTTCACTGCTATCCACGTAAAAATGGACGCGGCCGCGGACCCAACTTATCACTACTCTGAACATTGATTCCACTGTCCACAAAAAAAGAAGTGCGACCGCGTAAGGCAGATTGTTGACCGCAAAAATGCCACCGCGGCCGCGTAAAAACAGAACATTATAAGTTCAATAATTTATATGACCGCTGACCGCGGGATTTAGGCCGTGGAATATGAAATAAATGGGCACTGAATAAAGGAGATATCACCTAGGGTTTTCACTTAACATATAACTTAGGCGATTAAGAAGCAAAGTGAAACACCCCAACCCCCATTAGGCATCAAAAATAATAACCCATTAATTTTTATCAACAATTAAGCATGGTTATGATCCTAGGCATGTAATTACCCTAACTAGAAAGAAAAAATGAAACAACCTAAAAAGAAAAAGAAAGAACTAAGATTAAAACTAAGAAATTGAGCATACCAGGTGATGGATTTAATGTAGGAATTAATCTTGCTAAGTGAGATGAATTCTAGATGCAACAAGAGTAGATGAACAGTGCAAAGGGGGATTTGAAATATGAGGGTGTGAAAAATGTAAAAGTAGGAAGGCCCTCCTATTTATACTAAAACCCTAAGGACCCCACTGACTTACCTGGCATGGCCGTGGAATTTCACCGAGGTCTGCGCTCTTGACCTTTTGAAGAGCTGCAGGTTCTATATCACCGTTGAGAGCGGAAAAATGAGCGCGGCCGCGAAATAAGGTCTGCTGACCGTGAAAAATCCACCTTGGATGCGGACTAAAATTCAGAGAGATTACATTTTTGATTTTGCAAGTCCGCCGCAGACTCTCTCCCCTACTAAAAAGCCTCCGCTGACCGCAAAATTTTGAGCGCGGTTAGCGGTCCAATTGTACACTTAGCCAAATTTCTCCAGTATTTGTCCTGCACTACATCAAAAATTCCTAAACCAATCTCACAACTAGTTAGTTCAAAAGAGCCCAATCTAAGAAGAAAAATAAAAAAGAAAGAAAAATGACTTTGGTTGCCTCCCAAGAAGCACCTGATTTAACGCCGCGACACAACGCAGGTTACCATCATCATTGAAACGTTATCAAGGCTACCACGTGGCTATCATTAAACTTTCCCAAATAATGCTTCACATGATGCCCATTAACCCGGAAGATTTCACCATCTTTGTTCTTCAAGTCAAAAGCACCAAAAGGTGTTACATGCACTATCTCAAAGGGACCAGTCCATTTGGACTTTAGCTTTCCCGGAAACAGACGTAACTGGAACTTGAAGAGAAGGACCAAATCATCCTCTTTGAATTCCTTGTTTCGTGCATATTTATCGTGCAAGTATTTCATCTTCTCCTTGTATAATGATGAGCTTGAATAGGAATGAAATAAGAATTCATCTAGCTCATTGAGTTGTTCCACCTGGAGATTTGCTGCAACATCTCACTCAAGATTTAACCTCTTCAAGGCCCACAATGCTTTATGTTCTAACTCAACCGGCAAATGACACAACACCAATCAGTACAGAGACATACCGATTGGAGTCTTAAATGCAGTCCTATAAGCCCACAACGCATCATCTAGCTTCCTCGACCAATATGTTCTATTGGCATTCACAGTTTTTGACAAAATGCTTTTGATTTCCCTATTTGAAACCTCCACTTGTCCACTAGCTTGGGGATGATAAGGAGTAGAGACTTTGTGATTGACACCGTACTTAGCAAGCAAAGTGTCAAATGCCCTATTACAGAAATGAGACCCCCCCATCACTTATAATTGCCCGAGGAGTACCAAACCATGTGAAAATGTTCTTCTTGAGGAACGCCACTACACTCCGGGCTTCGTTATTGGGCAAATCCACGAATTCGACCCTCTTGGAAACATAATCCACCGCCACTAGAATGTAAGTATTGCCACATAAACTCACAAAAGGGCCCATGAAGTCTATTCCCCACACATAAAAAATGTCAACTTCAAGAATAGTTGTGAGGGGCATTTCATCCTTCTTTGATATTACCCAAGATCTCTCACATTCATCACATCTCTTGACAAGCTTACTGGCATCTCTATACAAGTTTGGCCAATAAAAACCACAACTAAGAACCTTGGAAGCGGTCCTCGCCCCACCGGGATGACAACCGTAGGGAGAGGAATGACAAGCATCAAGTATGCTCCCTTGCTCCTCCTCTGGGACACAACTACGAATCACTCAATCATTGTAAATCTTGAACAAGTAGGGCTCATCCCAATAATAGTCCAAACTGTCCCGTTTGGGTTTCTTCCTTTGGTTAGAAGAGAGCTCACACGGAACAATGCCAGTAACAGTGAAATTGGCGACATCCTCAAACCAAGGCATATCATTCAAAGAAACCGAGAGGAGTTTCTCATCCGGGAAAGCATCATTAATTTCAATACCATCTTTGGGCCTCCCTTCCTATTCTAGACGGGACAAATGATCCGCAACCTGATTTTTACTTCCTTTCCTATCAATGATCTCGAGGTCAAATTCTTGAAGAAACAAAACCCATCTCATCAATCTAGCTTTTGAGTCCTTCTTTTTCATCAAAGACCAGAGCGTCGCGTGATCGGTATGAACAATCACTTTGGCGTCCATGAGATAAGGCCTAAACTTCTCCATGGCGAACACAGTTGCTAACAATTCCTTCTCCGTCACTGTATAATTAACCTAGGCATCATTCATAGTTTTTCTTGCATAGTACACCGGATGAAATATCTTGTTCACCCATTTCCCCAAGACCGCTCCTACCGCAACATCACATGCGTCGCACATAAGCTCAAAGGGTGAGCTCCAATTTGGTGCGGTAATGATTGGAGTGGTTGTCACTTTATGCTTCAAGAGCTCAAAAGAGTTCATGCACTCTTCATTGAAATCAAATTTTTCATCCTTCTCTAATAGCTTGCATATGGGGTTCACCACTTTGGAAAAGTCTTTGATGAACCTTTGGTAGAACCCCGCATGCCCAAGAAAACTTCTAACTCCCTTGACAGAAAGCGGACGAGGTAACTTTGAAATCACTTCTATTTTAGCCTTGTCCACTTCGATTCCATCTTTTGAGATCTTATGGCCGAGGACATGCCCTCCTCGACCATAAAGTTGCATTTTTCCCAATTAAGCACAAGATTTGTCTCTTCACGTCGGGCTAGAACCTTGTCAATATTTTTCAAACATTCCTCAAATTACTCTCCAACCACACTAAAATCATCCATAAATAATTCGAGGAAGTCCTCCACCATGTCCGTAAATATAGCCATCATGCACCACTGAAAGGTAGCGGGTGCATTACACAATCCGAACGGCATCCGTGAGAATGCAAAGGTCCCATACGCGCAGGTGAAAGTAGTTTTCTCTTGATCTTCTAGGGCTATAAGAATCTGATTGTAACCTGAGTATCCATCCAAGAAACAATAATAGGCCCACCCGGCAAGTCTGTCTAGCATCTGATCAAGAAGGGCAATGGGAAATGATATTTTTGGGTCACCTTGTTTAGCTTCCTGTAGTCCATGCATACCCTCCATACGGTCACGGTCCTAGTAGGGATCAATTCATTCTTCTCATTTTTCACCACAGTCATACACCCCTTTTTCGGCACACATTGTACCGGTGAAGTCCATGCACTGTCTGAGATTGGATAGATAACCCCTGCATCAAGCCATTTAATAATCTCTTTTTTGACAACCTCTTGCATAGCCTCGTTCAACCTTCGTTGATGTTCCACAGACGGTTTTGCATCATCCTCAAGTATAATTTTATGCAAGCAAAAGGCGGGGCTTATGCCCCGAATATCAGCTAAGGTCCATCCAATTGCCTTTTTTCTTCTTTGAAGTACTTCACGAGTGGAGTTTACCCGCACTTTGGTTAAGCAAGTAGAAAGAATAACAAGTAATGTAGAAGAAGGGCCCAAGAATTCATACATGAGGTGTGATGGGAGAGGCTTCAACTCCAATGTTGGTGGCTCCTCGATCGATGGTTTTGTTGGTGGAGTCTTCCGATTTTCCAAGTCCAAGGAGAGCTTACGGGGACCATAAGAGTAGGATTATATTCCTTGCAATGCATTAGCACATTCAACCAAGCCATCCCTTACATCATCCTCATGGTTCAACAAAACAGCTTCCATGGGATCTTCCACATTGATCATTGAACTTATATCATCAATTATCACTTCCGTCACAAGATCCACAAAATAGAAAACCTCAGTACTATTCAGCTACCTCATAAATTTGCACACGTGGAAGATAACCTTTTCATCGCCCACCCGGAAAGTGAGCTCACCGGCTTCAACATCCACCAATGCCTTCCATGTTTCTATGAAAGGCCTTCCCAAGATTATAGCACCTCATAGTCAACTTCGCAGTCTAGGATCACAAAATCAGCAGGCAAGATAAACTTGTCGACCCATACAAGAACATTATCAATAATACCAAGGGGTCTCTTCATTGTTCTATCCTCCATTTGTAGTCTCATTGAAGTTTCTCTTGGTTGACCAATACCTAAAGTTTTGAATACAGAGTAAGGCATCAAATGTATACTTGCACCCAAATCACACAAGGCCTTTGCAAAATCCGCACTCCCAATGGAACATGGAATTTTAAATGCGCTGGGATCTTCAAGCTTGGGGTCCATCGAGTGCACAATGGCACTAACTTGATGATTCATTTTGATGGTCTCACATTCCATAGATCTCTTCTTAGTTACCAAGTCTTTCATAAACTTGGCGTATCCCGACATTTGTTCAAGAGCTTCCACCAAGGGCACATTGATTGACAAGATTTTCATCATCTCAATAAACTTCTTGAAGTGGTTTTCATTCTTTTTCTTTTCAAGTCTTTGAGGATAAGGTTGAGGAGGAATTGGAAAAGGATCCTTGGCATTTGGAACTACCGGCTCTGATATGTCCATTACGTGTTCCCTAGACGGGTTCACGTCATTTTGAGTTTCCTCCTCGTTGTCATGAATATCAATCCTTACTTCACCATTCAATTTCTATTCACTCGCTTGCTTATCAACTATTGGAACATCATCATTTTGCAATTCATCATCATCACACACAACTCTCTTTTGCTTAGAGGTACTTGCTTCACCACCTCTTCCGCTCCTTGTGGTCCCCGCCATTGCATGACCGGTATTGTTATTGCTCCCACCTTTGGGGTTTACTACTGTGCCAATAGGTAGTGCCCCCTTAGGGCTAGTGTTCAATGCTTACTAGATTTGACCCATTTCGACTTCAAGGTTGCGGATGGAAGTAGTGTGGGAGGATTTGAGCATCGAAATCCGCAGTCCATTCCATCATCTGTTTGAACATATTCCCAATTCCGCCCATCTCATTATTTGAAGAACTTCCCTTGAGATTGATATGAAGGAGGATTGTTGGGTTGTTTATACATTGGGGGCCTTTGAAAGCCCGGCCCCCGATTTCCATTTCCTCCCCAATTGTTGTTGTTATTTCCATTCCAATTGTTGTTGCCCACCCAACACTGATTGTTGTTCCCCTAGTTGTTTGAGTTGTTGTTGTTATTGTTCCAGTTTCCTTGCCCTTGATTATTCCAATTCTAATTATTCCCTTGAGATCTCCATTGTTGATTCGTAGCATTGCTTTGTTGTCCTTGATAGTTGTTGGCATACGACACTTCTTCACTTTGGTCATCATATGCATCATCATTGTTGTAGCCACTTCCACTTTGCTCACATTGATCATTATTCCTTTGCACTTGGTGTCCCCGTTGTCTCCTCTTGTTGACCATTAGATTTACCCCTTCCATTGCATTTGCTTGTTTTGGTCCTTGAATTTGCTGCAATTGTGCTTTGGCTAGTTGGTTCATGGTTGTAGTCAACTCAGCTATGGCTTGTTCGTGGTCTTGTAGTTCCTTATGAAGGTTGATTCCATTCGGGTCACATTGGAGAACATTTGCATGACTCTGCCAAGCTGAATAAGTGTCAGCCATTTCAACAAGTATGTCAAAAGTCTCATCGTAAGAAAACTTCATAAAATTTCCCCCAATTAACTAGTTCACCACACATTGATTGGTCGTGTTTATACCCCGGTAAAATATCTGTTGGATCATAGCTTCTGTCATATTATTATTGGGGAATTCCTTGACCATAGTTCTATATCTCTCCCAAATTTCATGAAGGGGTTCACTGGATTCCTGTTTGAAGGCTAAGCTTTCATCCCTTAATACTGTCATATGTCCAAGTGAGAAAAACTTGGCTATAAACTTTTCCGCCAACTCATCCCATGTAGTGATGGAATGGTTTGGAAGCCTTTCGAGCCAGTCCAAGGCTTTCCCTCTAAGTGAAAAAGGAACAATCTCAGTCTCAATGCATCCTCCGACACGTTTGTCTGTTTGCTTCCCCAACAGGTATATACAAAGCCCTTTAGATGTTTATAAGTATTCTGATGGGGAGCGCCTGTGAAGAACCTTCGCTGCTCCAATAAGATTAACATAACATTTACAACAACAACAACAAACGTAGTTTGATCCCAACATGTGGGGTCTAGGGAGGGTAGTCTGTACGCAGACCTTACCCTATCTAATGCAGGTAGAGAGGCTGTTTCCAATAGACCCCCGGCTCAGGAAGGGTCGCCCGGATTCAGGGTGGGACAATCGCACTAGCATAACCTTCATTTGAAAGCACCCGATGAGATGCCCGTGGAGAAGGTGGGGGAAAGTCTGTAATATTGTCATTGTCCTGGCGGCCTCTTCTTTGAGCTTGAGGTACTAGATGCACCTCATAATCACCATTATCTTCTACCTCCTCCCCGGGGAGAACATTGCAGAGAGGATCAACCATATTGTACCTAAAGCGTTTAGCACACAAAAGTTAGTAAAATAGAAGGAAAGAAAAACAATACACACAACTAGTTAGATAGATAGCCAAAACCGTTTAACTCCCCGGAAACAACGCCAAAAGGTGATCGTCTCCAACCCTGCACAACTATACAATGGCGAGGAGGGGTCGATGTAGCTTTTAACTGAAAGGTCGGGATCGATATCCACAGGGAGTTATAATTGCTTGGGAATTGGGTTCCTATCAAATCTAGTTATGTGCATTGTTTTTAATTACCCTTCTAACCATGAGTAGGTTTTGTTTCTATTCTAGTTTAATGCTATTGATTGCTGAAAATAAACTAAGTACAATGTTTTTGTAGGAGTTTTCTCAATTGATATAAAGCACTAGGGAAGTGACTTATACATAGGCAAGTATCTAATGGGGTCTAGAATTTAAGACAAACTTGTTGTATCTGGGGTCGTGATATAACCTCCCACTCAATTACTCACTCTATACCTCTCGGTAATTCGAGTGACTTTGCCGGAATTGGCTTACTCAAGCCTAATTGGGTGTTCAAACAGTGAAAGTGAAATTGGCTCAAGTCGGGTATTACTATCTCTAGGTTTAACCCTTTAATTGGGGCTATCAATCTCTTGAATTCACCCCAATTCCTTGTTAGCCTATTTTATCTAGACTTGGGCCATCTTTCTCAAGAAGAGCCCAATTCAAAAAGGCACGAATCAGTGTACCACCAATTCAACAGATAAAGCACGAAACAAGCTAAATACCACTAACCCAAAAATAAATAAGCCCTAAAATTAAAGACCCATTAAATACCCACACTAGGGTTGGGTCACAACCCTAGCTAATAGGTCTAGCTACTCATAATTAAGGTAGAAATCAAAGATGGAGATGAAATATAAGCCATACAAGTTAATTACAAGAACAAAATCTAGGATTATAAGCTTAAGCTACTCTAAAATTACTCAAAGTTGAAAAATGTTGCTGTTCACGAGGTCCCTAATACAAAAGATAACCTAAAAATGTGAATAAGATCTATCAATACATAACTGAAATTACTGGAAAAAAATACCCCTACGGAGGTCTCACTGTCAGCGTAAAACTAGGCGCCTCAGCGCATGGACTTACGCGACCGAACAATAACGAGCGCGAACCGCGTTTCTTCAGATTTGGACTTGGTCTAGAGTTAGTTTCGCGGACTGCGTAAAAAGGGTCGCATCCGCGTTGGAATCAACCTCGGCTGCGTAAAATGCTCGCTGACAACATCTTGAAATTTCACTCCACTTGCAACTCTCTGAACCTTAACTCTCGCTCCCGGCGAAAAATCAACCGCCTCAGCGTTAGGTGGCTTTGCGGCCGCGCAATAATGACACGGACCACGTTTTTTGCTTGGCCCAAACACGACCAGCGGTCAATAATTAGCCCAATTCCATCTCTCTGAACTTCAAGTTCGCGACAACCCTTTGTAATCCGCCTTAGCGGATGATTTTACGCTGTGGCGTAATAATAGCGCTGACAACGCTCAGTTCCATTATTAGGGCTTGTGCAAGTTTCACTCCTCTATGAGTTCATTTTTGCTTCTTTGCCTCATTTTGACCAAAACCTACAAGTAAGCACCTTAAGTTAGTTTTCATGAATACCTTAACGCATTTTGACCCAAAACCCAAGCAAAAGAGAGTAAATAGTAGGTTAAAATCCCTAGTTATCAGGCCGTCGAACTCAGTGGGTACAATATCGATTATCAACCTCGTACGGCCATAAAGTCTCAAATTTTAGCAGACTTCGTGGCCAATTTCACACCAGCGCTTGTACCCAAAGTCGAAAAGGAACTCTTTTCAAAACCGGGTACATCATCGGGGGTATGGACCCTTTTCACAGACGACGCTTCGAATGTGAAGGGGTCTGCTAGGCATCATTCTGAAGCCACCCACAGGTAACACTATTAGGCAATCTATCAAAACTTCTAGGTTGACTAACAATGAGGCCGAGTATGAGGCCATGATTGCAGGTCTCGAGCTAGCTAAAAGCTTGGGAGCAAAAGTCATTGAAGCTAAGTGTGACTCTTTACTGGTGGTGAACCAAGTAAACAAAACCTTCGAAGTTCGAGCGGATAGAATGCAAAGATATTTTGATAAGTTGCAAGTAACTTTGCACCGTTCAAAGAGTGGACTTTACAGCATGTGCCTCGAGAACAAAACAGTAAGGCCGATGCACTTGCAAATTTGGGGTCATCGATTGAGGAAGATGAGATCGTCTCAGGGACTGTCGTTCAACTCTCGAGATCCGTGATCGAGAAAGGTCATGCCGAGATAAACTCTACAAGCTTAACCTGGGATTGGAGGATTAAATATATTGAATACTTGAAAAACGGAAAGCTCACATCGAACCTTAAGAGCGGAGGGCCCTACGACCCAAAGCTTCTCGATTCACATTGGACGAAGATGGAACATTATACAGAAGGACATTCGATGAACCTCTAGTAGTATGTTTAGGACTAGGTGATACCAGTTATGTTTTATGAGAGGTCCATGTAGGCACTTGTGGGAACCACTCCGGCGCCGAATCACTGCTTTACAAAGCCATTAGAGCAGGATCCTACTAGGATAGCATGGAAAAAGACTCTAAGGAGTTTGGTCGAAAATGTGATAAATGTCAAAGGTTTGCACCGATGATCCACCAGCCTGGAGTACAACTTCATTTAGTCCTATCCCATGTCCATTCATGAAATGGGGGATGGATATCGTCGTCCCTCTGCCATCGGCCCTAGGTAAAGCTAAATTCATTTTATTTATGACCGACTGTTTCTCTAAATGGGTTGAAGCACATGCTTTTGAGAAAGTGAGAGAGAAAGAGGTTATAGACTTCATCTGGGATCACATCGTATGTCGATTTGGGATACCTGCCGAAATAGTGTGTGACAATGGAAAACAATTTATCGGCTGCAAGTGACGAAATTTCTCGAATACCACAAAATAAAAAGCATATTATCAACGTCGTATCACCCTAGTGGGAACGGACATGTCGAATCGACGAACAAAACTATCATTCAAAACCTAATGAAAAGGTTGAACGATGCTAAAGGGAAATGGAGAGAAATTCTACCCGAAGTCCTTTGGGCATATCGAACAACATCAAAGTCCAGTACAGGGGCAACTCCGTTTTCCTTAGTATATGGCTCCGAAGCCTTGATTCCAGTCAAAGTCGGGGAATCGAGTTCTAGGTTTCGACATACAACGAAAGAATTGAATCATGAGGCAATGAATACTAGCCTCGAATTATTAGATGTAAAACGAGAAGCTGCACTCGTTCGAATAGCTGCACAAAAGCAACAAATCGAAAGATACTACAATAGGAGAACACCTTCTCCACTTCAGAGTCGGAGACTTAGTCCAAAGGAAAGTCACCATCAACACTCGAGATCCTAATGAAGGGAAGCTTGGTCCGAATTTGGAAGGACCCTACCAAGTCCTTGGGAGCATGTAATTTTTACCCTATATAAAATTATTCCTACAAAATTAATAAATAAATTAGTCCTACTTATTTTCAGATTTTGTTTTAGGATTTTTGGCAATTATTTGAGATTATTTGCATTTTTTTGAAGCTATGAAAATAATAAAAAGTATTTAAATCTTCATCATATTACATTATTAGGTTGTTAATTTAATTTAATACCTAATTTCACAATTTAATCATATTATTAAAAGGAAGACATTTTTAGTTTCAATGTTAAGACTAGTAATTTTTCTTTTAAAAAAAAAAGAAACTTAATATTGACTAATTGTGTAAATAATACAAATAGATAATTAATGTAATTTTATAATCTGAGATAATTGAGTGCTTAATCTAGGATTTAATTAAAATTAATTAAACAAAAGGGATTTAATTAGCCTAAAACCGGACTGGGCCAATGTTTAAATCAAGCCCAATAAAAAAAACAAAAAAATACTCAAGCCCAACCCCCTAAACCGTTCCAACCCCCCTCCCATCTCCCCACTTAATTAAAAGATGTCGTTTCAAGAGCCAATTAATCCTGGCGATGATCTTCAATAGATCCAACGGCCCAGAACTGATCTCCATTTTAATATATAAATGTCCTAACTCCTTCATACCCCCCCTCATTTCACACTCCCCCCCCCTCACTTATCTCTCTCACAGCCGCCCTAACACCCCCGTCCAAACCCTAGCCTCCCTAATATCCTCCTCCCAAGTCGCCATCGAAAATCGCTTAAGGCGGCGACGAAACCTAAAACCATCCCAAATCCATCCCATTCTCTTCCCTACTCTTCCTAAACCTCATATCACAAGTCCTCACCCCAAAAACTCCATGAAAAAACCAGCAAATTTAATCCCTAAAAGAGCCCTAAACCCTAAATCCTCCCTAGCACCGCCGCCGAGAATCGCCTACGGCGGCGGTGGAAAACTCATACCATACCCTCTCCTCACCTCCCTGAGTCTCTCCCTACCACCCAAATCCCCAAAAACCCCACTAATAATCACAAATCTTGGATCTGAAAACTTAGAAACCCTAGAGCCATCTCCGGACATCGCCTATGGCGGCGGAAAAACCCTAAACCCACCTATACTCCTACCAAACAACCACCATATATCCTAAAACCCCGATTTACCCGTCGATCCCCCAAATTCTCCACCAAAATCCCTAGATCTACCTTTCCATTTTTCAAAACCCTACCTAGTCCTTCGAAAAAATCTTACTGTCAAGATCTCCCATCAAGGATCTCAGATTCCAGATGGGAGTCTTGGCACAAGGGTTTTTTCACGGCTAGATCTCTTTTTTAAGTATATTTTTTGATATTTTCTGTTCTTTTTTCTTCCTTAATATTTCTATATTATTGCATGTTTTATTTTGTGTTTCTACTGTTCTTATTTTATTGTTGTTCATTATTTTGTTTAAATTAATTAGTTAATCAAACAGACTTAGTTAGGACAAAAGTAAAATCAGCGTTAGGTTAACTTCTTTTTTCTTTTTTGCTTTACTATTTTGATTTTATTTTATCATTATTATATATTTTACCTTTATTAATTTTACGTTGATTGTATTACTGTTTTATTTGTTTATTTGTTTAATTGTCATTTAGTAGTTGGTTAGGAACTGGGCCTCACTGAAGTGGCCCGTTCTACTTGGCTCATAAATTGGGCCTGTCTGATAGACAGGCCCATAGCTTTGTTAAAAGCTTAAGAGCCCAAAGTCTTTAGGCCAAGAGCCACATGACTCAGACCCAGAACCAATCTGGTTCTAAGGTAATTCCAAGACCCTTAAGGGTCAGTTTTGGAATCTTAATTCTAAAAGTTTTTAGAAAATATTAGAAACTTCTAGAATAGGGACAATTGTCCTAATGCTGTGTCGGAAAAATAGGGATAAGATCAATAAATATCCAAAAATTGGACACTTGTCCATTTTCTTATCCACATGGCTTATCTGTTTGTTTCTTTACTTCAAGTTCAGAGACTTATTTTCTTATCTGTTTGTTTGCTTGCTACTATCAAGATATTTTCTTTTTAACAATGTAAAGTTTTATTTTGGTGGTTATCAAGAATTTCTACTTTTTGAGAACTGGATGAATCATGTTGTTTGAAGTTGTTTGGTTGAGATTGTGTGTAAAAATCATTTTAGGTTTAATTATATACATTGTTTAAATCATTCAAATTATATTAGCGTTATGTTAAAGTGTTCAAAATACAAAATAATCTATTTCAAGCTTCATGCATTTATAAGATCTGTACGTTCGTGTGTAACAGTATCAACATAAATCATTTTTAGAAAATTAGTTAGAGTAGAAGTAGATAGATTTGTTATAACTGATGTAATAATTTAGCTTCTTTTATATTGTATCCTCTTATGCAATACGCTGGTTTACTTATTATCTTTAAACAAATTAAATATAGTAAATCCGTTTCTATTAGTTCTAAGTCATGAAAAGCAGGTTTTTTTACAAGCAAACTTAACAGAAATCAGGGTACATTTTCAGGCTCAAATCAATTGAGTCTGTGAGATGGTACTTTGGATTTTTGACTAATAAATTAAACTAATAATTTGATTAGAAACAGTCACTTTAAAGTTTCAAATGCAAATGAATTTTAAACTTATCATTTAAACAAAGTGTTAATATAGGGAATAAGGATATCAGTAGGAAACTTCTGGGATCAAACCAGATTTTGAATTAATTACTCACAAACCCCTTTAATTTCCCATTTTAAAAGATAAATAAGATAAGCAAAATTGCATAACTGCTATTACATATTTTAATCTCAAACTCATTCACACAAATATGCATTGGGCCAGAGTCTTGGACTCATTCCCATCAGGCCCAAATTATTTTTTTAAGTAATTCCATTTATTTGTCCCTAAATGAATATTGGGCCAGAGTCATTTGGACTAATTATTAGGCACAAACCTTCCTAAATTAAATGTGTTTTATTGATTGAATGCTTAATAACATTGTATGGGGCCAGATTCATTTGGACTCCATGATCACTAGCCCAAATCGTTTTTGGACTGAATTCATTTAGGTGCCTTAAAATATGCATTGGGCCAGAGTCAATTAGACTCAAGCAGGCCCAAATGCTTTTCAAACTGAATTCATGAGCAAGACCCAATAACGAATAATATATGTCTTGGGCTAGAGTCCATTTGGACCCGTCCTGGTCAGGCCGCAAACTTTTAAATCTGGACTTATTTGGTAGTTCATACATAAGTTATCCCATTTGATTCAAACAAATACATCTCATTATTGTTGAACATTTACACCTAGTCACACGACATATGGTATTTAGCTTAAGAGACATAAGCATAACTTTAGGTGCTCATAATCGAATTAATCATTACAATTATGTACACGCACGTGTGACATAGTTGTGATGCCAAAAATAACACCGAAGTACACTTTCGCGTGACCATGGTCAAACATTCTTAGTAAATAAAATGCCTTAATCAAACACTCGTAGAAATGCTTTAGGCACGGATTTTTAAAATTATTATCGTAATTACGTACATGTTCGTGTGACTTTGACCAAACATTTTTCTTAAATAAACTAAGTGTTGTGAATTGTGTATACGTACACGTGATATGAGTTTTGACACTAAAACAAAATGAGTATATGTACGCGTAACTCACAGTGAATTATAATTGAATAAATAGAAGCAGTAAGAGACAGAATACACATAGGTTCTAAAATGAGTAATTAGATAAAATAAGCCAAATATAAATCATTAACCAACCGTGCTAAAACCACGGAACTCGGGAGTACCTAGCACCTTCTCTCGGGTTAACAGAATTCCTTACCCGTTCTTCTGGTTTCGCAGTCTTTTAAACAGATTCAATTTTTCTCGATTTGGGATTTAAAATAAACCGGTGACTTGGGACACCATAAATTATCCCAAGTAGAGACTCTTAAATTAATTAAATAATCCTAAATTCGAATAATGTCACTTAAATTGGAAAAAATTTCTTATTCCACCCTTTCGGAAAATTGTAGGTGTGACAGCTCTGGCGACTCTTCTGGGGATCGAACCCAATATCTCTGGTTCAGGGTTCAAGAATTTGAGCTTTTAATGTGATTTTTACTCAACTTTATTGATTGTGATATTACTGTATTTTGTGGACCTAATGTGCTAATTGCCCCTCATTTACAACTTTGATATTGTTTGAATTGTATTTAAACTGCCTTCTTACGCCTCCCTTCGGAGTCTTCTAAAAAATGGTGCACATGTTCACGTGGCTCACCTTTCTGTTAGAGGTCGTACCAAGTATAATGAGGATGGATCAGCCAATAAGCCGTGTAGACTTTCGTGCTCCCAGTACGTCGCTCTTACCTCGGCTCAAGTTGTTCGCTTGGGTAAGCCATGTCTAGAACACATACCCAGGTTTAAACCTAGAATTACAAAACTTAATGCCGGATCCCTAGTAGGAATGCTTATTTGCATCATGTGCATTTAACTTAGGGGACTCAACAGAGGGGTTGGGTCCGTCTAGGACAGGTGTACCCGAAATAAAGGACCATCCTGATGCATCTTACCTGTTACGTGCACATTTATATGTTTCAGCTTATTTGTTGACCGGTTAAGAAAAGAAAACAAGAGAAAAACCAAGAGTGAGGTAGAATAGAAAATTTACCATGGTTTGAAAATCCCTGTATTTGAAAATTTCTCGAAACTCTGCCAAATTTTTTGGAAAAAAAAAGAAAGAGAGAAAAAGAGAAAATGTATTTCAAAAATGAAAGTGAGTCAATATCATATTTTTCCCAATTATGTCAAAACTAACCGAACTACGCGGGTCTGATTCTCACCAGGTATGAGATACGTAGGCAAACCCCATCGGTATCGACCCCAATTTTTTCAAACGAATAAATAAAGTACGTCCAAAAAACCGACCCAGCTTCGGTTAAGTGTTGCGCCGTTCTTGCCAGAATAGTCTTAGAACACCTTACATTGTCGAAAGGCTATTTTCGCTAAGAACGGACATGTCTGTCAATAAATCATCACTTTTTCCAGAAAAGTGCCTTACTTCTACCTCAAAACTTTATTCAAAAGTAATAAGGGGACACTATTGCAAAAATGACCTTTTTGGTCGATGTTGCACAAATAACTGCCTTTAGGTGATTTTGCTTTAAAAAATAAAAAACTCGTCTTTGCAAAAAAGAGTTTGATGGTCTTGTCTTTCAAAATTTGAGACAACCTTAACCCTACCCACTCACAGGTATAGAATGAATATCGTCCAGAATCCACCATTGAATGTCGTAGAGCAAGCTCCACTACAACTCTAAATGTGGTGGTATGATCTAGACAAAGAGGGTCAAGACTGGGTAGTCGGACATTTGGGTTCTCTCACCAATATCATGAATGTTAAGCCACAAAATGATCTAATCAAGACTTTAGTGACCTTTTGGGATCCTGTCCGTAATATGTTCCGCTTCTCAGACTTCGAGCTCACTCCCACCTTGGAGGAAATAGTGGGGTATACAGGGTTTTGGTCGGGGTTTGAGAAATCAACAACTTATCCTCCCGAGGCCTATGTTAGTGCATTGTTTCTTTGATATCATGAACATCAGTAAGCAAAAAAGAAAGAACCATGTGAGCGAGGGCTGCTGCTCATTCTACTTCTTATACTCCAGGTATGGACATCCAGAGGGGGTTGAAACGCATGAAAAAGGGTTCAACAACAAACAAAGCAAACATACTTGGAAAATTCACCGGCGTTTTACTTCATAGTGGCATTTCTGGGTGTCATGGTCTTCCCAAATGAAAAGGGGACAGTTGATATCAGTATGGCTAGAATTGCACAAGTCCTAACTGCCAAGAAATATCATACACTCACTCCACTAATATTGTCGGATATCTATCGGGCATTGACACGGTGTAAGTCGGGGGCGACATTCTTCGAAGGTTGCAACATTCTTTTACAAATATGGATGATTTAACACCTTCTCCATCATCCAAAATTTATGAACTACGGTCCAAGAAAGAACAACTTCATTGAAATCTATGAAGAAAGAGTGAAAGACTACAACTCCCCGGAAAGGGTTGAAGCTTGGATCATCCACTTGAGAAATTTAAAGGCAAACTAGATTGAGTAGACTCTAGGATGGCTCCGGGTGATGTAAGTTATATATATGCCAGCCACAAAGATTTATTTGCTATTGATGGGCCTGAGAAGTGTCCAACCATATGCACCCCAAAGGGTCCTGAGGCAATTGGAAAGATATCAAGTAGTACCTAAGGATGAAGACTTGTGTCCAAGTTATTGAGCTACATCCCAAAGCCCCACTTCCCGAGGCTTTAATCCAAATAATCCGGAATGGGTGCCGATACTTGAAAGAGGATACCCAAGTACTTGATTTTTCCAAAGGAGAAGTAGATCTGGGCTATGATGTATGGTTCGAGAAAAGAAATTGCATTGATGAGGAACAGAGCCTGAGCCAGAAAGGCCCGCCAAGAGGCCTCATGTTCAAGCTTTTGATGACAAAATCCAAGAACGGTTGGACTGGGAAGAAAAAGAAAAGAAATATCAAGCCACTATCCATGCCCTTGGTGGAAAAATTGAGAAACCTCGCATTTGACAATGATTTGCTGGCGCATGTAGCTGAAGGTGAAAAGAGAAAGTTAACCCAAGAGAACGAGGTGATTCGAGCCCAATTTCGGAATATGAGTATAGCCGGCAAAAGGCCTGTAAGAAGCGAGAGAGATGAAATGACCATCAACAACTTAAGAACAAAGGTCCATGACTATGCAACTGACTTGATAAAAACCGAAAGGGATTTGCTAGATGCTCAAACAAAACTAGCTTTGGGAGTAGAAGAACAGGCCCACCAGTTGAGACAGAAATATGGCAATGAAGTAGCCATTCTAAAAGAAAGTTGTTTGCCCTTGGGAATGAAATGGTCCAGCAAACCAAAGATTTTAAAACACAAAAAGAGCATTGCTACGCACTAATTTGCCAACTAGAAGAAAGCGTGCAACAACTACAGGACCAAAACAACACAAGTGCACAAGTGTTGGAAGCCCGGGCACAACAAATTGGGCGTCTGCTTCAAGAGAAAGGAGTCATCAGAACTAGGATTAAGGAAATAGTTGACTATGTCGTGATGAAATGTCACGAGTGTGAAGACATGACTAGGTACATGTTTTTTTCTTCTATGATGACCTTCGTCTAGCTGGTGATAGATGACTTGGACAGTCTTCAAGAAGATATTGCACGAAGTCCCGCGCAAAGACCAACCAATGCCCCACAGTCTCCTAGAAGACTAGTAGAGGCTCTCATGTTCTTTTGATCATCCAGTTTTCGAGTCTGTACTTTACTGCTTTCTAGAGTTTTCTTCAAAGTTGTTTTGTCATTTATTTTGAGTCTGTATTGTTTTTTCCTTCATAATTCTCAGTACTTTAAGTCCCTGTAATGAAAAACCAAAAAGAAAAAGGGATATCTTTATTAATGAAATGGAAAAAATGTACTTTGTTACTTTATATCTATTCCCTGAACTACGTAATGATCTGATTCATGCGGCGTCATGATACGTAGGAAATCCACATAGGATTCGACCATAACCCTAAATACGGTAATTATGAAAACAAAAGAGGGAGACAATAAAGCTGGGATGAAACACACACCCGTTACAAAACATCTTAGAAAAACATTTAACTGCTTAGGTGCATTGCATCCCCAATATGCGATTCCCTATGTGTTAAATGTCTCAAACTAATTGGTTTGTTGTGTATGATTTAAAAGAACAAGTTCTATTTTAGGTGGTTGGTTTTGTGGTGGTAATCTGGCTTCACACCCTTATTTTACGAGATCTAAAGGAAGTATCGCCATGGCCTCAGAGAGTCATCTACCGATCGTTGAACCCGAGGATAGCCCTGCATTGGTTATCCCACAACCAGAGTTATCAATTGTTGAGGAGAATAGAAGGCTAAGATTCCTCCTTCTAGAAATGTGGGATGCATGGTACAATGGCAGGGAGCCACTCAATACTATCCCTGGATTTCCTGAGTTAATCCCAAGGACGGGAGGAACTACAAATGTCCCTATACCAGTTAGAAACCCATTCCTTCCATTTGGGTACCCCACCATGTATACTACCATCACTGGAATGCCTTTTGAGGTTCACCCCCAGGAACAATCTTGGGAATATCATATGTGTTCACAGCACTACTAATAACTAGGGATTTTACCTTATTTTACACTCTATCTTGCTTAAGTTTTGGATAAAATTTATGCAAAATAGTCCCAAAGGCTTACTTGTTGTACTTGACTGCAGGGTTTAATAAAAAAAGGTGACAAATAGTCAAAAACCTGATCGAAAAGTAGTGAAACATGCACAAGTACCAATAACAAGTACAAGCAAAGTTCAACTGACCAGTGCGGACCGCGGTCCACTTTATGCGGTCCGCACTGAAGAGATTCAGAGAAGTGATTTTTGAAGGCCAAACCAACGCGGACCGCGGTCCATTTTATGCGGTCCGCGGTGAAGAGATTCAGAGAGTGCTTTTGAAGGCCAAATCCAACACGGATCGCGGTCCATTTTATGTGGTCTGCACTGAGGAGATTCAGAGAGCTTCCACTTTGAAGGCCAGAAGACCATCGCAGACTGCAGTCCATTTTGCGCGGTCCGCACTGAAGCCACCGCGGTCGCGGTGCATTTTATGCGGACCGCGGTGGCCAAGTTCAGAAGCCCAGTTTTTCAAGCAAAAAGCCTCACCGCGGCCGCGGTCCATTTTGTGCGGTCCGCGGTGACCCCGCAGTGGTATTTTTGTCCAGAATATTTTGCCTAGTATAAATAGTTTCTTTTTGCATTTTAGGGTAGCTTTTGTACTCTGATATTATCAGGAGCTCGTGAACGGTTTTTCTTAGCTTTTTGAGTAATTTTAGAAGGGTTTCAATATTGAATCTTTCAATTTTAGTTTATAATTCAATTATATGGGTTTTGCTTCATCTATTTCTTTGATTTCTTCAGTTATTATGAGTAGCTAAACCCATTATGTAGGGTTGTGGCTCAACTCTAGTGTGGGTATTTAATGGGTACTTTAAATTAAGGCTTAGATGTTTATGGGTGATTGGTATTTGAGTTGATTTGTGGTTTTCGTGTTAAAATTAGTGGTTGCAAACACTAATTGGTGTTTATTTAACTTGGGTTCTTCTTGAGTAAGAGAACTTGACTCAAGAAAATCAGCCCAACAAGGAATTGGGACGAAACCAAGAGAATTGATAGTCCCGATTAACGGGTTAAACCTCGAGATAGTAAAACTCTACTTGAGCCTATATTGCTTGCATAAATTTGACACCCAATTGACATTGAGGGAGGCAATTAGGGCAAATCCACTCAAACTACCGAGAGGTATAGAGTGGGTAACTTTGAGCATTGGCTATATCACACTCTCCTTCATGACATCTTTGCCTTAGATATTGGATTTCGTTAAATATTCGCCTAGGTGAAAGTCATAACCCTAGTGCCTTTTATCCATTAAGAAAAAAATCAAAAAGACATTAGTTAGTTAATTAGAAAATTACCATTAGTATAAACCGTAGTATAATTGTCAAATCAAAAAGTACGAGAAGGGCAATTAAGAGCACGAAACACTACTAGATTACCTAGAAACTCAACTCCAATATTCATAACTGTCTGTGGAATCGATCCTGATCCTTCGGGTAAAAGCTGCTCCGACCCTCATCTTGCTACTTTATAGTAGTGTAGGTGAGGTCCGATCAACTACCAGCCACTAGTATGGCACAACCAACATTGCCTAGACAAAGCTTTGAACAATCCACCTTAACTTTCCAAGCTCCCTAGTTCCAATTGGACACCGGTCGGGTCACCCCAAATTCCTATCCTCAGCACCCACAATTTGAATCTCCCATAGAACATGAGAGAGTCGTAAGGAATCCTGAACAAGAGGAGATAGCACGAAAAATGAAAAGCATCGAGCAAAACCTCAAGAATATACAGGGCCTGAGTAGCCAAAATAGCGTGTCATATGATGATATGTGCATGTTCCCTCACATGCATTTACATGTGGGCTTTAAGACGCCAAAGTTTGAAAGATATGACGGGCATGGAGACCCGATTGCTCACTTAAAGCTATATTATAACCATCTGAAGGGTGCTGGTGGAAAAAAGGAGTTGTTAATGGCCTACTTTGGAGAAAGCCTCACCGGAATTGCTTCTGAATGGTACATAGACCAAGAGATCTCACATTGGCACATATGAGATAACCTAGCTCGGGATTTTGTAAGGTAGTTCCAATACAATATGGACATAGCTCCGGACCGAAATGCTCTATCCAACCTAAAAAATAAAGCATCAGAAAGCTTCCGAGAATACGCTATCAAATGGCGTGAACAAGTGACCAGGGTAAAAACCCCAATGGATGAGGCCGAGATGTCCAATGTCTTTTTACAGGCCCAAGAGGCCGATTAATTTCAACATATGATGTCTTCCATGGGCAATCCGTTCACGGAGGCCATCAATATTGGAGAAATGGTAGAAAACGGCCTGAAAACAGGCCGCATCTTAAGTTAATCAGTTTTAAGAGCCACTTCCCAAGCCATTCAGAGCGACTCAGGAGGTTTAGCAAGCCGGAAGAAAAAAGAAGAAGGAGCCATGATGGCTTCGAGCTTATGAAGCTGTCGGCGACCCCGGGATTACTCTGGTCCACCTTCCAGGGCCCCATATCATTATTAACCTCACTAGGATACAACCTATGTTATGGAACCTCATCATTATACAGTAATGAACTCCCATCCATACACTTGGCCACAACAACAGTACAATCAGAACATAGCTCCACCTTCAAGAAACAACCCCCCTCACCAAGCCCCGCATAATCCCTGTCCACCACAGAATAATTACCAATATAACACCCATCCCCGTGAACCACCCAGAAAAATTGGCTTCACACCTATTGGCGAGTCATATTCCAGCCTCATCCCAAAATTAGTCCAAATGGGCCTGTTGCAGCCTGTACCTCCAAACAGACAGAACCCAGAATCTCCATCTTACATGCTAGGTACCAAGTGCTCTTATCACTCGGGGCGGAGGGGCATGACATCGAAGATTGTTGGTCCCTTAAGAGAGCAGTCGAGAACCTAATCGAACAAAAGTGGGTATTATTAAGGGACAAGGAAGTCCCTAACGTAACCAACAACCCGTTATTGGCACACAACAACGAGCCGGTAATCAGGATGATTTGAAAAGATAAAGAATTCAACCCTGCATTAAAAGCTATGATTTCCATCGCTGATTCGGAGAAGAAACCTAAGGCGGTGGCGAAACAAGTCAGGGATGAGAAGAAGATAAATTCCACTCCCCAAAATGAAGAAAAGGCTGGGGAAGCAAAGACAGGGGCAACACCTGCCAAAGAGGACATTCTCTACATCCCAAGAGCCCCCAGGAAGGGACAACTCACGTTAAGCCCTCCAAAGAGGTTGGAACAAAAGAAAACCACGCCAAATCTGCCGAAAATATATGTACCGAAAGGGACTTACATGGCACGGAGACCAATCATTCCACCTAGGCTAGATGAGCCTTTAATCATTAGTCGCGTGCCACAAAATCCCATAAGAGACACTACTACCATCCTTTGGAACTACAACCATACATTGGTGACATATTAAAGGAATGAAGTTAGAGGGGGAATAAATGAAACAAACCAATATGGGAAGTATCATAACTTAGAAGAATTGAACAAAACCAAGAACAAGTGGTTCCACCTAAAAAAGCCTGTTACTGCTGAAGAAGAATGGGAATTATTCCGGAAGATGAAAACCTCTGAGTATGCTGTAATTGATGAACTTTGAAAGGCTCCCTCCCAGTTTTCACTTTTGTCTCTACCGATGAGATCAAACGAACACCAAAAGGTGCTCCTAAAAATGCTGAATGGGGCGTATGTTCCAATTAAGACCATGGTTGAACAATTGGAAAGAATGGCAGAGCGATTCTTCAAGGTCAACCGAATCTCCTTCAGCCGAAATAACTTGCCTCCCGAAGGAACCGCCCACAACAAGGCCGTTCACTTGGCTGTCAAGTGTGAGGGATATTATGTGAAAAGTGTCATGTTGGACGGTGGATCTTGACTGGATATGTTCCCTCTATCAACATTACAAAGGATGGAAATTGAGACTGAAAGGATCAGACCAAACAATGTTTATGTGCGTGCTTTCGACGGTGTCAAGAGGGATACTATAGGGGAATTTGATTTAATCCTAACCATTGGCCCCGTAGATTTTGAAGTAACATTACAATATCTGGACATGGACACTTCCTGTAACTTTCTATTAGGAAGACAATGGATCCATGATGCGGGAGTCGTGACCCTCTACTCTCCATCAAATAGTCAAGTTCGGACATGAGAACCAAGAAATAGTTGTCCATGGAGAAGATGAACAGTCAATCTACAAGGACCCGTCAGTCCCATGTATAGAGGCAAGAGAGGGAAGCAAGCACATCGTCTACCAAGCCTTTGAAATTATGCTCGCCGACCAGTGCGAAGAAGGAACCCCATGTCCTCAACCTTGCTTATCAAACATATCAATCATGGTCTCCAGTGAAATGATAAAACATGGGTACAAACTTGGGAAAGGGCTCGAGATATCCTTACAGGGCGTCACAGAACCCATCGCCTTGGCTGCTAACAAAAAATTCTTTGACATAGGTTTCCAGGCTACCGATGCCGACAAAAAATGGGCTGATAAACGTAAGACAAATGGGTTGGTTTTGCCTCATCCAATCCCGCACCTCGCCAGGTCGTTTGTTAACCCAAGGTATATAGAAGAGGAAGAAGAGGCCTTCACAACCGATAAAATTGATGATATCTGTGAAGCAATGAGGCAAATGCTCTACGAAGTCCACATGGTCCAACTAGGCGAAGGCTCAAGCACTGCTGAGGTGCAATACATGGGGCCCGATGCTAAACTTCAAAACTGGAAGGCTACTACATGCCCAGTCAGGCGGGAGTCCCGATAGTTCAGTCTTTCCATCTTTTCTGCATTCTGAGTTATTTTAGGGTGTAACTCAAATGTTTTTAGTTTTTGTTGTCTTTTAAATTACGATGTAAACCCTCCTATCTTAAAATTCAATGAAATAAAATCAATATTTCATCATCTATGAATCTTTTTCTATTATTCTTTCTAATTTTGTTATTTTTCTTATCGTTCTCTTTTCAATTCTAATAATGTGGACTTAAATAACATGACATGCTTGCGGACTTCATGCCCGGATCTTAAAACATTGTCTAACTGCGAAATAATAAATCAAGAGCTCGATATGATGAGGATGAGGCTTTTAGGAAATAAATTGAGAATTGGAATAATTTGAGAATAAGCCTAAGCCTAACCTAAATGAAACTGGGCCAGTTAATTTGGGAAATTCAGTAGAGGTCAGGGAGACCATGATAAGCATTCACGCTGAGGAAAAAACTAGAGATGCATTGATCCATTTTGAATTTAAGACGTGTTTTCATGGTCCTACGACGATATGCAAGGACTAAGTGTCGATCTAGTGGTACACAAGTTTCCAACTTATCCCGGTTGTCCGCCTGTCCAACAAAAGCAAAAAAATTCAAAACAGACATCAGCGACAAGATTAAATAAGAGGTCGCCAAACAATTAAAAGATGGTGTGATTCGAGTGGTTCGATACACCACATGGTTGGCAAATGTAGTCCCAGTACCAAAGAAGGACGGGAAGATCCGAGTATATGTTGACTATAGGGATTTGAACAAAGTGAATCCCAAGGAACACTTCTCGTTACCAAACATCCACATAATTGTCGACAATTGTGCAAAACATGAAGTACAGTCTTTTGTGGATTGTTATGCTGGGTATCACCAAGTCCTGATGGATGAAGAAGATGCAGAAAAGACAACTTTCACCACACCATGGGGAACGTACTATTATAGGGTCATGCCATTCGGTTTGAAAAACGCCGGGCCAACTTACATGAGAGGTATGACCTACATCTTCCATGACATGATGCACCAAAAAATTGAGGTGTACGTTGATGACGTAATCATTAAATCCATTACAGAAGAAGACCATGTGCGAGATTTGACAAAGTTCTCTGAGCATCTACGTAGGTATGACTTAAAATTAAACCCTTCCAAATGTGCATTTGGGGTTCTATCTGGGAAAATCTTGGGGTTTATAATCAGTCGGAGGGGTATTGAGTTAGATCCAACAAAGATCAAATCTATGTGAGATCTGCCACCTTCGAAAACCAAGAAAGAGGTCATGAGTTTGGTGGGAAGGTTGAATTACATTAGCAGGTTTATCGCACAGCTTACGACCACATGTGAGCCCATATTTAAGCTGCTAAAAAGAGACGTGGTGATTAAATGGACGATTGAGTGTCAAGAAGCTTTTGACAAAATGGAAGAATATTTGTCAAATCCGCCGGTATTGGTCCCGCTTGAGCCTGGAAGACCTTTGTTCTTATACTTGACCATCTTGGAGAATTCTTTTGGCTGTGTTCTTGGGCAACATGATGCGACCACAAAGAAAGAGCAATCCATCTACTATCAGAGCAAGAATTTTACTGGTTATGAAGCCAAATACACATTGCTGGAAAGAACCTGTTGTGCCCTAACCTGGGTTGCTCAAAAGCTTAGAAATTATTTGTTGGCCTATACCACGTACCTCATAACCAGATTGGACCCTCTAAATACATATTCCAAAAACAAATGCCCACGGGAAGGCTTGCAAAGTAGAAAATCTTGTCCACAGAGTTCGACATTGTCTATGTCACCCGCACGACAATGAAAGCCCAAGCCTTGGCTGATTATTTGGTTGAGAAACCAATTGATGATGAATTCCAACCCTTAAGCACTTATTTCCCAGACGAGGAAGTAAATTCAATTGAAGTAATCCCAGAAGACCCCAAGACTTGGAAAATGTTTTTTGATGGAGTTGTAAATGCAAAGGGTATTGGTATTTTGATTTCGCCCACTGGTCAGCATTATCCGGCTACTTCCCGGCTTCGATTCTTCTATACAAATAACACTGCTAAATATGAAGCTTGCATCATGGGCATGAACATGGCAACCGACATGGATGTAGAAGAATTATTAATCATGGGAGACTTTGATTTGATCATTCGGCAAGCACAAGGCGAATGGGAAACTCGAGATATCAAGATTATCTGATATGGACAACATGTGGAAGATATTACCAAACTGTTCAAATCCATTAAATTCAGGTATATTCCTTGACTCCACAATGAGCTAGCCGACGCACTAGCTACCTTAGCTACAATGCTGCCATATCCAGGCAATGTCCATATTGACCCGTTGGAGATTCAAATCTGGGAAAGACATTGTTATTGCAAACGGTTGAAGTAGAACCCGATGCCCAACCATGGTATCATGATATTAAAAGGTTCTTGAAAATAAATGAATACCCCGAGCAAGCCAATGGAGACCCAAAGAGAACCATTAGAAGGCTTCTAATAGTTTCTTCTTAAGCGGAGAGGTGCTGTATAAAAGAACTCCATATCTGAATCTGTTAAGATTTATAGATGCCAAAGAAGCTGAAAAAGATCATGAACGAAGTGCATTTAGGAGTATGCGGACCCCACATGAATGGATATGTTTTTGCAAAGAAATTCCTGCGAGTAGGTTGTTACTGGATGACCATGGGAAAGGATTGCTTCAGTTTTTTCCGGAAGCGCCATCAGTTTCAGATTCACGGTGACCTGATTCATGCACCGCCCTCACAGTGTCAGCGCCTTGGTCGTTTGTTGCTTGTGGTATTGATATCATTAGGCCGATTGAGCCGAAAGCCTCAAATGGGCGTAGATTCATATTCGTTTCCATTGAGTACATCACAAAATGGGTCTAAGCGGTCACTTTCAAAGTCGTCACTAAGAAAGCAGTGGTGGACTTCGCACATTCCAACATTGTCTGTCGTTTTGGTATTCTTAAAACTATCACTACCGAAAACGCTGCAAATCTGAACATTCATTTGATGAGGGAGGTATGCGAACAATTTAAAATTACGCATCACAATTCTACCCCTTACCGACCCAAAGCCAATGGTGTCTTTGAGGCGACAAATAAAAACATCAAGAAAATTCTCAGGAATATGATCCAAAGTTCTAGGCAATGGCACGAGAAGCTGCCTTTCGCATTATTGGGATATCGCACAACCGTGCGCACATCACTGGGGGCTACACCTTACTTATTGGTTTAGGAACTGAAGCCGTAATACCCGCAGAAGTCGAAATTCCCTCTCTTCGAATCCTTGTTGAAGCTGAAATCGAGGATGATGAATGGGTCAAAACCCAGCTAGAACAAGTAACTATGATTGATGAAAAGCGAATAGTCGCAGTTTGTCACGGGTAGTTACACCAACAAAGAATGGCCCGCGCTTACAACAAGAAAGTGTAGCCTAGAAACTTCAAAGTGGGGCAACTCGTTCTAAGACGTATTCTCCCGCATCATGAAGAATCAAATGGAGAGTTTTCTCCTAATGGGAAAGGTCCATACATTATAAGAATACTGCTGCCAAAAAAGGGCATTGTAATTAGGAGATATTGAGGGAAATGACCCCGAAACGGCTGACAATGCAGACGAGGTATTATGTTTAACCCATTTCGTGGTCTTGATACTCTACGATTGGTATGGCGAAGACTTTCATTCTCGCTATCCAAACACTATCAACTTTTGTAAACCCTTTGCGCCGGTTACTCTTCTTTCATCACCCTCCTTGGAACCAAAGTTACAAAAAAAATCAAAAATCAATCAATCAAAAATCAAAAATCAAAACAAAAGCAAAACAAAAACAAAATGTTTCCTTGAACTACGTTCGACCTGATTCCGAAAGGATACGTAGGCAGCCTCACTTTGGGGTTCAGTCACACCAAAATAAAATCCAAATCCCCTCCCCCCCCCCCTAGAGATGAAACTGGGGTAGAATTTATAACGGTTCGACGATACTTTCGTCTGAAAGGTTCCAAAGTTGTAATTCAATTCAAATTCTTTTTACCCAAATCCTGTTCAAATCCTTCAGATCAATCGGTAAAGATGTCAAAAATTAGAGGATATAGTTATTTGGATCTGATACAATCAAATAATAGAAATAAAATGAGAGAGTCTTATCGGGGAAAATGCACATGGGCACCGTGAGGCGATGGTAAGCAGAGAAATTGAAAATGAGTGAGTCTCGTTAGTGAAAACTCGCAAAGAGCACTATAAGGCGATGGTGAGAAGTGAAATGAGAGAGGTTAGCTGGTGAAAACCCGCAAAAGGGCACCGCTGATCGAAAAAGAGGATAATTAGTCACGGACATGGACACAGTCCTGGGCAAGGTTTTCCAATCTTGAGATATAAGCTATGATGGATTTCTGAGAGTTGGACGGGTCGTACAGATCGGGCCTCCAGTCCAAAAGGCATGTCATGTTCATTGAAGTCCGCATACACTCCAAATAAGTCCTTCTCTCATTTCCTCGAAAGGAATACCTTTTGTCTAAATTCATTTGTTCATTTCGTTATTTATTTTCTTTCAATCCCTTTCGGTCTAATTCTAGTCTAAATTGAGACAAAGAAAGGATGGAAAGACTGATTTACAAGATTCTCATGTAATACAGCTAGCACGCAAAAGCCCCAGCCTCAGCAGGTGCATAAAGCCGATCTCTACTGGCCATGATGGCTGATGCTTTGAAATCAAGAATTCCCTAAAAGAAAGGGATCAAAGTCAAAATACCGCAAAGGTAAAAAAAGTTAAAAAAAAAAAGTTCAGTCCCACATGATTAACAATCCCAGTAAATTCTTGGAAAAGTCAAGACCTCCAGGGTTAGATATGAAACCTATCCCCAGCGAGTCAGCAAACAGTTGAGATCTTCGTCAAAAGGATGGGCCGAGATCAAATGACCAAGATAATCAAGGCCATAAAACTAACCACCATTTCAAACTGATAAATTGTTCTTTGTTTGAAGAAAACAGGAAAGAGGTACAACCTGAAAGCAACCTTGCAAGAAGCAGGGGCAACCAAAAAAGGAAACTGCACAAGGGCTAGAAACAGCTTTGCAGCAACAACTTCAAAAGGCAAGTTTCCTCCAAAATTCTTTCCGCATTCACTTATCCTCTCAAAATAAAGGAAGAAAAGAAGAAATGATGTTGAAAACAATTCAAAATTAAAGTAACATAAGGTCTCCAATCCCTAGCTTCGCCTTTTTCAACGTAGGGTTTCCATTCCCTAGTTGGTGACTTTCCAACGTAGGGCTCCCACTCCCTAGTTGATGCTAGCATAACATGATGAAATTCCAACATCTGGTTGATGCCAGCATAACCTGATGACTCTTCAACATAGGGTCCCACTCCCTAGTTTGTGCCAGCATAACCTGATAACTATCCAACATAGGGTCCCACTCCCTAGTTGATGCCAACATAACCTGATTACTTTCCATTATAGGGTCCCACTCCTTAGTTGATGCCAGCATAACCTGATGACTTTTCAACATAGGGTCTCACTCACTAGTTGATGCCAGCATAACCTGATGACTTTCTAACGTAGGATCCCACTCCCTAGTTGATGCCAGCATAACCTGATGACTTTCCAACATAGGGTCCCACTCCCTAGTTGATGCCAACATAACCTGATGACTTTCTAACATAGGGTCCCGCTTCCTAGTTGATGCCAGCATAACCTGATGACTTTCCAACATATGGTCCAAATCCCTAGTTGATGCTAGCATAACCTGATGACTTTCCATTATAGGGTCCCATTCCTTAGTTGATGCCAGCATAACCTGATGACTTTTCAACATAGGGTCCCACTCCTTAGTTGATGCCAGCATAACCTGATGACTTTTCAACGTAGGGTCTTACTCACTAGTTGATGCCAGCATAACCTGATGACTTTCTAACGTAGGATCCCACTCCCTAGTTGATGCCAGCATAACCTGATGACTTTACAACATAGGGTACCACTCCCTAGTTGATGCCAACATAACCTGATGACTTTCTAACATAGGGTCCCGCTTCCTAGTTGATGCCAGCATAACCTGATGACTTTCCAACATATGGTCCCACTCCCTAGTTGATGCCAACATAACCTAATGACTTTCCAACATCCCTAGTTGATGCTAGCATAACCTGATGACTTTCCAACATAGGGTCTCCACTCCCTAGTTGATACGAGCATGACCTGGTGATTATTCCAACATAGGGTCTCCAATCCCTAGTTGAATTTATTTTTTAGACATAGTTCTCCACTCCATACTCCACATTTACTCTGGGTACACCATTCCCCCCTTTTATCGCTTTCAATAAGGAAGTAGTATATAATTTTGTTACAATAACTCACGAAATTTTCCTAGTGAAAACTGGGCCAGAAAATTTTGTTCGTTTGTTTTGATTCCTGAGCATGTTATATCTTAAGGACTGGGTTCGAGATGACCAAAAGAAGAAGTATAAATCCAGAATAAAAAAAAAGGAGAAAAAGAAAGTTGAACCTAAAGTACAAAAGCGAAAAAGATGTGGACTGCTCAAGAAAAGATTGAAGTCACCAGCTTTGCATGTCCCGTCTTGATCCGAAAAAGCTGAAGAAGATTGAACCAGAACCTGCAACTAACAAGTATCAAGATCCGGATTAGAGTCTGCATAAAGAACCAGCCAAGACTCAAGACCAAGCTTCGAAAAATTTACAGATAGGAATCTTGTAACTCGTAGCTGATAGGCTTAGTTAGTTTTCTTCATTTTGACTTTGGTGTAATAAGTGGTTTAGCAGTAGTAATAGAAGCATTAGCAGTGAAATCACAGCTTTTTGGTACTCCCAGCTACCAAAACCTCCAAAACTATACTAACCTGATTCCTTTATAACCAAGGATATGTAGGTAACTTTTGAAGTAACGTTCGGTCACACTTTTTCAAAACGCTTCCCATGGAGTATCAAAACGGGTAAAATTTGTTCTTGACTACTCACTTTGTCTTTGCCCGAAAATTCTTCATGTTTCCGAGCAAAGATGGGCAGCTGTGAGCATGTAATTTTTACCCTATATAAAAGTATTCCTACAGAATTAATAAATAAATTATTCCTACTTATTTTCATATTTTCTTAAAGATTTTTGACAATTATTTGAGATTATTTGCATTTTTAGTTGTATTTTTCATTTTTTTTGAAGTTATGAAAATACCAAAAATATATAAATCTTTGCATTATTAGGTTTTTAATTTAATTTAATAACTAGTTACACAATTTAATCATATTATTAAAAGAAAATCACAAGAATTATTTATTTATTGACAATTTTAGTTTCAATGTTAAAACTAGTAATTTTTCTTTTTTAAAAAAAAACTTAAGATTGACTAATTGTGTAAATAATACAAATAGATAATTAGTGTAATTTTATAATATGAGATAATTGAGTACTTAATCTAGAATTTAATTAGAATTAATTAGATTTTAAAATTAATTAAATAAAAAAGATTTAATTAGCCTTAAACCGGACTGGGCCAGTGTTTAAACCAAGCCCATTCCCCAAAAAATAAAACAAAATACCCAAGCCCAACCCCCTAAACCGGTCC
>ML287114.1:4058-42609 GCA_005239495.1 Nicotiana undulata | reverse complement strand
TATTGAATGTTTCCATGCACTTGAGAATTTGTAATGTTGACTTTCACGTTATTGTTGCTTTGTCTTATTATTTGTCGCATGAGGGGACATGCCGTGCTGACTGTTTGTTACTTATATGCACGAGGGGACATTCTGTGCCGAGTGTTATTATATATGCACGAGGGGACATTCCGTGCTGAGTGACTGTGATGTTATGCACGAGGGGACATTCCGTGCCGAGTGTTATTATATATGCACGAGGGGACATTCCGTGCCGAGTGATTGTGAGGTTATGCACGAGGGGACATGCCATGCCTTTTGCTGTTCATTATCTGTTGAGAAGTTAAATTCCTGCCTTTATTTCTTTTACATATCGGTTACCGCCCTGTTCTACCGTGCTAGCAATTGTTGCCTTTTTTACCCCATCATGTCCTCCCCGTATCTGTCTTACTTGCTTATTTCTGTTGCCATCTTTCCTGTTATTATATAAAACTGTACAGGTACATATGTTGTTGTTGGTCCTAGCCTCGTCACTACTTCGCCGAGGTTAGGCTCGACACTTACTCAGTACATGGGGTCGGTTGTACTGATGCTACACATGCACTTCTTTATGTTGTGCAGACTACGCAGCCGGACCCGGTGATCACTGACGGTCGGAGCATCTCGTCAGTTCACACAGGAGACATCGAGGTAGACTTGCAGACGTTCATGGGCCTTGACGTCACCTTCTACTATTCACTTTCAGCTCTGTCTTACTTTGTATTCCAAAGACAGTCCTATGTACTTATTTTCAGACCTTTTGTTGTAGTAATCTCTTAGACAGTTCGTGAGTATGCGACACCAGTTCTGGGATTTGTATATGGGTTTTATTTCGAAATTGCTATGTTATATCTTGGTCGTTTGTTAAATTTCACATTGTGGGCCATCGATGCCTTAGTTAACTTGCTCATTTTAGTTGTTAATGAGTTATATTTATTTCAAATGTTGGCTCGTCTAGCGGGTTCACCGTTAGTCGCAGTCATGGCCCGAAGGTGGGATTTCGGGTCGTGACAATAAATATACAATTAATTATTTTTAAAAAATCTCAACAAATACTACTATTGTGATGAAAATTGCATTATACCCTAAATAGTATCTCAAACACATCAAATGAAACTAGAAAAAACTGCAATATTTCAATTTAAGGTCAATTTGATTAGTATTTAGCGTGATCGAGAGATTAATTTATTTTTAATATTATGTCATTCAACTAGAACAAAATATAATTTTTTTGTTAAAATTATTAATAACTAAAAATTACGATTATTATTTTAAAGGGCCAAAAATTACCTTTTCATTAACTAGTTGGGAATAATATTAATATGTTTTATTATTCAAAGTTTGATTAGTATAAAAAGAAAAAAGTAATACATTAACACAACTGAAAATACTAAAAGAATAAAACTATATATCAGTCAATTTACACAATCAAAAAAATACATGACGACTTAATTTCAATACTTTTAAATAAGTCTAAATACATTGGATTAACCCATTTAATTGAGCTAAAATTATAAGCCCACTTCATTAAGCCCAATATGTCATCTTTCTAGAGGTCCGGTTTGGTGCCACGTGTCAAATGACGTGGCACACCAAGTCAAGTGTAAGAACCAATAGGATCGTGTCACGTGTCAAAGTGACAAGACATGCAAAGTCACATTAAAAGGCTAATGAAATCGCGCAACGTGTGCAAGTGACATGTTCTAACCAATCAAATGCGGCCTTGTCACATTGTGATTTTGTTCTTATCATAACTATTCCCTCCCACAACTATAAATAGGGGTCTTCATAACCCAGAAAAAATACCAGAAGTTATAAAAAGAAGCAAGAGAGAGATCGTGGATCAAACGCCGCAAATTTCTCTACAAGTTTCAAGCTTCAAGCAATCAGGTTCAAGTTCAAGCTCAAGAACGACGAACAAATCAAGATTTAAGGAGTACGAATTAAAATCAAAGTTCGTGCTAGTTGACTTCAAGATCATCGTTCGTGACAACAACCATGTAGTCAAGATCATGCTCAAAAGCCCTTGAATTGATTTATTATTGGAAAGAAGAATTAGAGGATTCATAGAGATTGTCCACTCATATTATTTAAAGTCAAATACTACGATTGTTGCAATATTTTCGGTCTTGATTTTTATTTTCTCAACGCAATTTATTGTTTACAAATTCTGACACGCCCAGTGGGACGATCTCTACTTCTCATCTCTTCTTTTCCAAGTTCAAGAACAAGATCTAACAATTCGACCATGGAAGAACAACATGCAAATTTGACCAAAGCACTTGAGAAATTGACCAAGTATACGGAGGATCGAGATACTCGCCTCGAAAAGTTAGCAAGTGAGATTGGGAGCTTAGCAGAAGCAAAATCAATTTAATCACCTGTGGAGATTTTCGAAGATAAAGAAGGGGGAGAATCCGCTGCGAGGCAAACGATGGTGGTCAAAGAGATCCAAGTTTCTTCAGAAGGTCTAATTCATGTTGATCAATTGAAGTACTTCATCATAGGGACAATTAAAGATAAAATTGATCTTCCGATTAAATATTCCATCGCATATGCAAAGCCATACACACAACGGATTGATAACTTGAAGATGCCTACTGGATATCAACCTCCAAAGCTTCAACAATTTGATGGAAAAGGAAATCCCAAGCAACATGTGGCGCATTTTGTCGTGACATGCAACAACGTTGGACTTATGGTGACCATCTTGTCAAACAGTTTGTTCGTTCTCTCAAAGGTAATGCATTCGATTGGTACACAGATCTCGAACCTGGTTCTACCGATAATTGGGAGCAGTTGGAGCAAGAGTTTCTCAATCGTTTCTATAGCACAAGACACATCGTAAGTGTGATCGAACTTACAAACACTTATCAAGAAAAATGATGAACCAGTTATTGACTTTATCAACCGCTGGAGGAGCTTAAGACTCAACTGCAAAGATCACCTTAGCGAAACTTCTGGCATCGAAAAGTGCATTCAAGGCATGCATTGGAGTTTTCACTATATCTTACAAGGCATAACGCCCAAACATTTTAAGAACTAGCAACTCGTGCATATGATATGGAATTAAGTATGGCTACAAGTGGAGATCAAAGGTTTCCTGGATTTGAGCCTCATGATGAAATAGAAGCAGAGAATGCTGAGAATGGGGACAAATATTCATCCGAAGATGAAGATGAAGAGTCCATGCAAGTTATAATGGTCCTTAATGCACGAGCCTAAACTGCAAGTTGTAATACTTCTTAGCATATGAGTCTATATTATATGTCGCGAAGCTCCCCAATTTTGAACTAAATCTTTAAGGCGTAAAGCTCTTCGAGCAAAGTCTTCAAGTTGCAAAGCTCTTCAAATTCAAGCAAAGACTCAAGTCGAAAGCTCTTCAAAGTCGAGCAAAGACTTCAATTTGCAAAGCTTTTCAAATTAGAGACAAACTTTAAGACGTAAAGCTCTTAAAATTCGTACAAAGTCAAGCTGCAAATCTCTTCAAATTCGAGCAAAGACTCAAGTCGAAAGCTCTTCAAAGTCGAGCAAAGACTTCAATTTGCAAAGCTTTTCAAATTAGAGACAAACTTTAAGACGTAAAGCTCTTAAAATTCGAACAAAGTCAAGCTGCAAATCTCTTCAAATTCGAGCAAAGACTCAAGTCAAAAGCTCTTCAAAATCAAGCAAAGACTTAGAGTCGCAAACTTTTCAAATTAGAGTCAAACTTTAAGACATAAGGCTTTTAAAATTTGGGCAAAGTTTTCAAGTTGTAAAGCTCTTCAAATTCGAGCAAACTGTTCAAGCCTAAAGCTCTTCAACTGTGAGCTAAATCTTCAAGTAATGATGCTCTTGAAATTCGAGCAGAACTTCAAATTGTAAGCTAAGTCTTCATGTTGCAACGCTCCTGGATGTACGAGCCTAACTGCATATCATGAAGCTCTTCAAATTTGAGCAAAATCTTCAAGTCGCAAAGCTCCCTAAAATGAGAGCTTAAACTGCAAGTTACTACGCTCCTTAACGCAAGAGCATAAGCTGCATGTCACTCCTAGCCCGCATGAGTCTAAATTGTGTACTACCTAAAAAAAGAGTTCGCTAGGTTGAAAACCTCGAAAAAGGCGGCCTAGGCAAAAGTTAGGACATAAAAAAAAATCACCCATTCTGAACTACGGTATGACTAGATCCTCTTCACCAAGGTACGTAGGCAGCTTAGAGTTTCATTCTAAGTTGAGTCACATAATTTCAAAATATATATATTGCCCTAATAATTGTCCAAATGAAGTATGATGGAAGTAATTCATTCAACCAGCACTTGAAAGTCGAGCTGAAATGTCATTCTTCTATTGAATTTTGGATCTCATATGACTTAGAGGGGGCAAGCCTCCATGATAAACCAGTGTCTTCAATGGGACGATTATAGTCTTTTAAGAGGCTACCAAGTATTTGCACTGAAGTTTAGGGATTCACTATGTCTTAATGTTCACCAAATCTTTAAATCTGCCGATCTTCAAGTTGAAATATTTAAGCCCTCCAAGTTGAAGTCTCCAAATTGAAATCTTCAAGTTCGTCGGTCTTCAAGTTGAAGTCTTCATGTTCTCCACTCTTCAAGTTCGCCGCTCTTGAAGTTGAAATATTTAAGCCCTCCAAGACTCCAGGTTGAAGTCTTCAAGTCTGTCGGCCTTCAAGTTGAAGTCTTCAAATTCGCTGGTCTTAAAGTTAAATTGTTTAAGTCCTCCAAATCTTCAAGTTGAAGTCTTCAAAACTGCTAATTTTGCGAGTTGATTTTTTAAAGTCCACCACTCTTCAAGTTGAAGTCTGCAAAGTCCGCCAAATCTTCAAAGTTTCCAAATGTTCAAGTCAATGTCGATAAGTCCACGAAGTCTTCGAGTTGAAGCTTTCTAATACTCCAATCTTATGGTGGACATTTAAGTCCCTTTGCACCTTAAGTTGGCCTCTTCGTGTGTTTGTCCTTAAAAGGAACTATAATTTTTCAATCTTAAGGTGGACATTTAAGCCTCTTTACACCTTAAGTTGGCCTCTTCGTGGGTTTGTCCTTAGAAGGAACTATACTTTCCAATCTTAAGGTGTACATGTAAGTTTCTCCGGTAGTCAGGGTCACATTGAGAGTAATCACTCCGATAGTCGGGCCATCTTGAGAGTAATCTCTCCGAAGTCGGGACACATTGAGAGTAACATCTCCGGTAGTCAGGCCACATTGAGAATAATATCTCCGGTAGTCGGGCTATATTGAGGGTAATCTCTCCGATAGTCGAACCACCTTGAGAGTAATCTCTTTGATATTCAGGTGGCCAAAAAAATAAAAGGAGGAAAAAACGCAAATAAAAAAAAGAACTTTTACCTGTCAAGGAACAGTGGAACAAGCTTGCAAATACTGCAAAGTGTTGTTTAGAGGGGAAGAGCATACGCCTATATATACACATAAATGGATTAGCGGATGTGGGATCAGTTGCACAGAGGCGGTGAGCTGACTCTTTTGTGTTACAGTAGGGCTTGGTTAGAGCTATTCGGTTGGGATTAGAACATGAAAATTGCCGCTTTGTTCGAGGTAAGGGTGTTGATGGTTCGGTTTGAATCGATTTTTCTCTAAAAATAAACCAAATTAAGTAAGTTGGTTTTTTAAATATTAGAACTAAATCAAACCAATTAAGTCAGTTTTTTCTCGATTCGGGTTATGTCGGGGTTTGTTGGTTTTTCGGGTTATTCGGTTATTTGTCGGTTTTTTCTTAAATAAAAGACATATACTACCAAACACATATTTCAGCGATCATATTTTCAACGTAACACTATCAAATCAATTGTCCTTTGAGAAATCTATTATTTACTAAAATATATTGATGATAATTTAATCAAATAGCGATGAATAATTTAAGGACTCAATTAAAAATATTTTTTATTTAACATGAAATGTATTCTTACACTTAACAAAAGAAAACTACCAATCAAACTAGAATATAAAGGTAAAGAATTGTACTAAAAGTACAAACGATTAACATTCACCATAATTTTTTTGAAACTTTGTATAAAAATATACATATAGGTATAATAATAAATTTGAAATAGCTACTCGTATAGTCGGTTTGGTTCGGCTTTTTTCAGTTATTTATTTTTATTAAAACCAAAACCAAACCAAATTTGATCGGTTTTTAAAATTCAAAACCAAAACCAAACCAAACCAAAAAGTATCGGCCTTTTTGATTGGTTTAGTTTGATTTTCGATTTGGTTCGAATTTTTGGGTTTTTATGAACACTCCTAGTTCGGAGGTCTTACAATTGTAGCTGACTACTTATGTATTTGTTTTCATACTCCATTTAGTTGTCCCTATATACGTTTGGTTAAAATATTTGGCTCAGAAAGAATATGATTATCATGCTTTGGTGGCAAGTTATGGTATTGTGGAATGCAACCAATTCCGTTAAGCCAAAAGTTGAATGATTCGCAACTTAACGAAATATATTAAGGAAGAGAGGAACGATTTTGGAATTCATTAAACTAGGTAACTTTGAAGTTTTGCCGAGCAGTTAGTATTGTAATTTACGAGAGATCAAGTATGACTATTTGATGTTTCTCCAAGTTCAACGAGTTTACACTCCGACAAGTCATGAAAGCAGGGGACATTTAAAATTGTATTGAATTTAGAGTTCATAAATTAAATTTAGACTATATTTGAAATTTAAAATATATTAGTTCAAATAAATTTACCCGACTAATATAATTGGATTAATTATATAAGTCCAATATATATATATATAGATTAAATAACTAAGTCCAAATACATTGGGTTAGCCCATTTAATCGAGCTAAAATGATGAGCCACTTCATTAAGCCCAAAATGTCATCTTTCTAGAGGCACAGTTTGGTGCCACGTGTCAAATGACGTGGCACGCCAAGTCAAGCATAAGAGCCAACATGATCATGTCACGTGTCAAAATGACAAGGCATGCCAAGTCACATTAAAAGGCTAATGAAATCGCACCACGTATGCAAATGACATGTTTTGACCAATCAAATGCGGCCTTGTCACACTTCGATTTGATTGGTCAGAAAGAGTTTGTTCTTATCATAACTCTTTCCTCCCACAACTATAAATAGGGGTCTTCATAAACTAGAAAAGACACCAGAAGTTATAACAAGAAGCAAGAGAGAGCTCGTGGATCCGCAAATTTCCCTACAAGTTTCAAGCTTCAAGAGGAGTACGAATTCAAATCAAAGTTCGTGCTAGTTGACTTCAAGATCATCGTTCGTGACAACAACCACGTAGTCAAGATCATGCTCAAAGGCCCTTGAATTGATTTATTATTGGAAAGAAGAATCTGAGGATTCATAGAGATTGTCCACTCATATTATTTAAAGTCAAATACTACGATTGTTGTAATACTTTCGGTCTTAACTTTTATTTTCTGGACGCAATTTATTGTTTACACAAAGGTTTCGAATTTGGGATATAAAAATGGAGAAACTCCTGATAGAAGCGTTTCTTCTTTAATGAACTTAATATTAGATTGTTATATGCAAAGAAAGTTTTTGACATAAACAAGGGCCTAAAGATCCAGTTCATCTAAGTTCTAAAAAAGTCTCTATTTTCATGCCTAACTTTAGAGTTGATCATCGAGATGTGCTATAAAAATTCAACTCATCCTACTATTGTCTCACCAAAATGGTGTGAGACATGGAAGACGGTATTAAACAAGTCCAAAAAGTACTTTAAGAATTACCATATCTATAAGATTAAACGCTAGTTAAGAAAGTGGTCTTAAACAAAGAAAATATCTCAAAAGATGGCAAAAGAATAGGGATTATATATAGTTGCCTCAATGCTTTGGTCTAGTACCAATAAGACAACATCGTGATGTATGTGGTTAGGCTCCTGTCAATTGTCATGGGTCAGTCTCAACTGCAAACAAAAACTTGATATTCAAGTGAACAAGTACAGAAAGACAATTCGTGTGCCGGTTGGCTCTCAGGATATTAGCAGTTAGCACCAATCGAGGTGCACAAATAGCCGATATAAATGGCAATGTTTAAACTTTAAATCATAGCCAGCTGTAAAAAAACTATTAATATTTTAACCACTTCATAGAAACTAATTAATATTTACAAAAATATCACTAGAATAAATTTGGAAAATCTACGTTATATAAAACCGCATGAAACCACTCTCTCTTGCGTAATTTGGTAAATGAAAATCTTATCGCAAAAGGATTATTGTTTTCATCAACAGTTGTCTTAACTTCTACAGAACTTGATTTGCAACAAGATTGTGAGTATTTTTTCTATATTAAAGTTTATTCGAAAATCAATTTGATTATAATAAATCTGAGCTTTCTATTTCAATAAGTTAATATCAGACGGACCTGAAGTTTGTATATGTATAGGGGCGAAACCGGGTATACCCGATTTCGTGAGTTCGATGAGCTGACTCGAAGGCAAGCTCATGATAGGCCTGGTTCGAGCTTGATGACAAGGTACGAAGCTCGAATTTCGAAGCACCCGCTAAGGATCGAGATCAGGCATGACCAACGTCGAATAACGGAATAACGGAATAACGGAATACCGAGATATCAGTAATCGACCAAAGATCTCGATGGAAATCTCAGAAGAAATTGAACTACTAACGGTTATTGACATCAATCATGAGATTTATTTCTGTAATTAGGGTTGTACCTTATTTACGATTCCTCTACGATATAAAGAGGGGCCCTATTCATTTGTAAAGATCATACATTCACAAAATTAATATACTCGATGCTCTCTATTTACTTATTACTCACTGTTGTTCTTACTGTTCTTATTACTTGATCTCGAGACTATCCAGAATCGAGGTCGATATATTGCTACAACACTGGTTTGATTTATTTTAATCGTTCGACTCATTTATTTAATTTGCCATTTATCAATTGGTATTGAATCAGATCACACATCCTTAAAACCACAATAAAATTTAATTGTTACTCGAATTTTGAGGTAAACAGTTTGGCGCCCACCGTGGGGCTGAGGATAATAGTGATTGTTCAGTACTAATTCTGGTAAAACACACTATTTTACACTTGTTCTTGTCAAGAATTTTTGTTTTCAGGTATCATGTCAAACTCACAAAACACATCTACACACGACGATAATGGCCTCGGACTTCACGGGAAAACGAGAATGTTATTACTCCAGGAATCGAAGTGCCACAGGCTGATCTTGGAGCAACACCGCCCGTCAACCCGGTCGACGTCAGTTCGCATGTTGCTCTGAATGCAGACTTAGGCGCAGATCCCGAGGGAAGTGTACGCAGAGAAGGTCGATCTGACGGTCGAGGTACACATGGCAGAGGAGACGAATGAGTCAGTCTCCAAGTAATATTCGAAATGCTTCAAGCTCAACAAATCGCCATTCCTCAGTTACAAAATCAGCACAGAGCTCCAAATAGGGTCAAGTAGGAGACTATTCGCCATACCGAGCCAATGTCGGAAAGATCGGGTGATAACAACTCGGAAACCGATCCTGCTATAATGAGCATGCTTGAGGAGCTCACTAAGAGAATTGAATTAGGAGAAAAGAAAATCGAGGCCAACGATAAGAAGATGGAGACTTACAACTCCCGAGTTGACTAGATACCGGGGGCACCACCAATCTTGAAAGGAATGGATTCAAAGAGGTTTGTGCAAAAACTGTTCCCTCCGAGTGCGGCTCCAAAGCCCATTCCAAAGAAGTTACGTATGCCTGACATACCCAAATACAATGGGACCTCTGACCCCAATGAGCATGTTACCTCTTACACGTGCGCCATTAAAGGTAATGATTTGGAGAATGACTAAATCGAGTCTGTGTTGCTGAACAAATTTGGAGAGACTCTGTCGAAGGGAGCTATGATTTGGTATCACAACTTGCCATCGAATTCCATCGATTCATTCGCCATGTTGGAAGATTCTTTCGTAAAAGCACATGTCGGGGCCATAAAGGTTGCAACAAGGAAATCAGACCTCTTCAAAGTGAGACAGAGGGATAACGAGTGCTGAGGGAGTTCATGTATCAATTTCAAATGGAACGCATGGAGTTGCCTCCAGTCACAGATGATTGGGTTGTTCAGGCTTTCACCCAAGGGTTGAACGAACGGAGTTCGACATCATCACTTCAGTTGAAACAAAATTTGATCGAGTACCCAGCTGTGACTTGGGAAGATGTTCACAACCGATATTAGTAGAAGATCAGGGTCGAAGATGACCAGTTCGGAGCCCCTTCCGATTCAGTACATCCAAACCGGTCGAAAGGTAAAAACCAGAGGGATGTTGATAGAGAGACAAGGCCGAATAAATATTGGTACCAACCATATATTGCATATCGAAGGAATAACGGTCTGGGACGCAACTCCGCCCGGAACGAACGAAGAAGAGACTGAGGGCAAAACTCTCGGGGACTTATGAGTAAAACTGGCTTCGATAAATATGCATGTCCCACAGAAGCACCACGACTATCGGAGTACAATTTCAGCGTCGATGCATCGGGGATTGTATCGGCTATCAGAAGGATCAAAGATACTAGGTGGCCCAGACCTATACAGATTGATCCTTCTCAAATGAACCCAAATTTAACGTGTAAGTATCATGGCACACATGGTCATAGGACCGAAGATTGCAAGCAGCTGAGGGAAGAGGTAGCTGATAACTAGGGATATTAACCTATTATTTGCTCTCTTTTGCTTAGGTTTTGGGTAAAAAATGCGTAAAGGTATTTCCGAAAAGTAACTTAATGTGCTTGCTTGCAGGGTTTGGTCAAAATGAGGCAAAGAAGCCATAATCAACTCATGAAGGAGTCAAATTTTCACAAGCCCAAGGCTGGAGTTAGAGCGCTGAGAGCAATAGAAATACGCGGCCGCGTAAGGACCACCGCTGAGGCGGTTATAAATACGCAGCCCGCGTAAATGAGATCCATAGAGGCTGTTTTGGGCACAAGATTAACCGCTGACCGCGAAGGAAAAGCGCGCCCGTGGAATATCTGGCGCGACCGCAATGGTATTTTCGCTAAGAGCGTAATTCGAGGTTTAGAGGCCCTGCAAGTTAAGCTTGACTGAAGAACACGGTCCGCGTCCAAATTACGCGGCCATGAATTAAGCTCATGCGGACGCGGAGGATTTTACGTTGTCCGGGAAACAAGTCCCAGTACAACTTCAAATTTGGAGTAACGCGGCCGCGAAAGCTCTAGCGCGGATGCGACCAGAATTACGTGTCCGAGAATTCTCCGCAGGGGCATTTTTGTTCGGAATTTTTAGTTGTGTATAAACAAACCTTTTTGACATTTTTAGGTCAAGTTATGTTTTAGAGAGCACGTGAACGGCTGGGTTTTACCTTTTTGAGTAATTTTAAAATAGATTTATCTTCAATCTTTAGATTTTCATCTTGTATTTGAATATTATGGCTTATATTTCATCTCTATCTTTGATTTCTGCTATTATCATAAGTAGCTAGACCCCATAGCTAGGGTTTTGACCCAACCCAAGTGTGAGTATTTAATGGGTCTTAAATTTTAGGGCTTAATTGTTTATGGGTTAGTGATATTTAGCTTAATTCATGCTTTAATTGTAGAATTGGTGATTGCAAACACTGATTCGTGCCTTAATGACTTAGGCTCTTCTTGAGAAAGAGGGACTAAGTCTAGGAAAATTAGGCTAACTAGGACCCTTTTTCTGAGTTATAAAAACAGGTGTGCATATCTGTTTATATTCTGAACTCACCTAGACACCATGTCTTAGGATTCTGAATTTAAACACTGCACGTAACTGTGTTTGAGTCGTGCTGTCTAATTGTATCGCTTGTGGAGGTAAACTTGAGCCTTTACTTGCTTTTCTATGTTCCCATCAACTGCAGTCATATATGCTTTTGTTTGTCGCCCTAGCATTTTTCCTTTAAACCTGAGGGTCTGCCTAGAACTTCCCTTATAGGTAGAAGTCCTAAACTCTTCCGCGACTATTAAGAAGGGACGGGTAACAACACGCAATAGAGGCCGTGACCAATACGCACTTTAATTACCTTCACGAGGTGGGAAAGGGTAGAATATGGATATGATGATCGATGCTCTAATACCACGTGTAGCCCCTCTTCGAGGAGTGTCATACCGGGTATTGCATTGATGTGATCCATATTATCACAAACCTAGGATATCCTTTAATTTACATGCTTAGATTGTAACCCTTTTTCAAAACTTAGCTTTTTCCCTAAATGTTTTTAAACACCTTGCATGCTTAAGATTTAAATCCCTTCTTACTTGAGCCTTTATTTGTTTGTTTGCTAAACCGTACAAATTCACAAAAGTTATTTGGCCGAGAACCACACTTGTGGATCTTGAGGGGTGCCTAACACCTTCCCCTTAGGATAATTTCAAGCCCTTACCCTATCTCTGGTTAACAACTTAGTTATAAATGAACCCCTTAGGTGCCCTAACACACCTTAAAATCGTTAGGTGGCGACTCTTCAAAAACGCAAAACCCCTTTCCCAAAAGGAACGAGTTGTCTCAACCCAAAAAATGTCATAAATCCTTATCTCCGCGAGGAAAAAAGGGGCACGACAATGCCCATGTCAACTATACGGTGATAGAGAAAGAGTTGTTAGAAATTGTGTTCGCCATGGAAAAGTTTAGGCCATATCTCATGGGTGCCAAAGTGATTGTTCACACCGATCATGCGACACTCCGTTACTTGATGACCAAAAAGGACTCGAAGGCTAGATTGATGAGATGGGTTTTGTTGCTTCAAGAGTTTGACCTTGAGATCATTGATATAAAAGGAAGTGAGAATCAGGTAGAGGATCATTTGTCCCGCTTAGAAGAGGAAGGGAGGCCTAAAGATGGTCTCGAAATTAATGATGCATTCCCGGGTGAGAAACTCCTCTCCGTTTCTTTGAATGATATGCCTTGGTTCGCGGATGTTGCTAATTTCCTTGTGACCCGGCATTGTCCCATGTGAGCACTCTTCTAACTAAAGGAAGAAACTCAAACGGGACAATTTGGATTATTAGTGGGATGAGCCCTATTTGATCAAGATTTGCAATGATGGTGTGATCCATAGATGTGTCCCGGAGAAGGAGCAAATTAGTACACTTGATTCCTCGCCTTACATTGGTCATCATGGTGGGGCGAGAACTGCTTCCAAGGTTCTTAGCTGTGGATTTTTTTGGGCAACCCTGTATAGAGATGCAAGTGAGCTTGTTAAGAGGTGTGATGAATGCTAGAGATCTGCGAGAATTTCCAAGAAGTATGAAATGTATATCACCACTATTCTTGAAATTGACATTTTTGACGTGTGGGGCATAGACTTCATGGGGCCTTTTGTGAGTTCGTGTGGTAACACTTACATTCCGGTGGCTGTTGATTATGTTTTCAAGTGGGTTGAAGTAGTGGCTTTTCCCAACAACGAGGCACAGAGTGTGGTGGCATTCTTAAAGAAAAATATCTTCACACGGTTTGGCACTCCTCGGGCAATCATCAATGATGGGGGTTCGCATTTCTGCAATAGGGCCTTCGACACTTTACTTTCCAAGTATGGTGTCAATCATAAGGTGTCAACCCCTTATCATCCCCAGGCTAGTGGACAAGTTGAGGTCTCCAACAAGGAGATAAAGAGCATATTATCAAACACTGTCAATGCAAATAGAACGGATTGGTCAAGGACACTTGACGATGCTTTGTGGGCTTATAAGACTGCGTACAAGACTCCAATCGGTATGTCTCTGTACCGATTGGTATTTGGGAAAGCATGTCATTTGTCAGTTGAATTAGAGAATAAAGCCACGTGGGCTCTGAAAAAGTTAAATCTTGAGTGGGATGTTGCAGCCAATCTCCGGGTGGAGCACCTCAATGAACTAGATGAGTTTCGGTTTCATGCCTATTCCAGCTCGTCCTTGTATAAGGACAAGATGAAGTGCTTGCACGACAAATATTCCTGAAACAAGGAATTCAAGGAGGGTGATTTGATTCCTCTCTTCGACTCCCGGTTACGACTATTTCCGGGAAAGCTCAAGTCAAAATGGAGTGGCCCCTTAGAAATAGTGCATGTAACTCCCTTTGGTGCTCTTGACTTGAAAAACAAAAATGGTGAAATCTTCAAAGTTAATGAGCACCGAGTGAAGCATTACTTGGGCGAGTTTGATGACAGCTATGTGGTGGCCTTGATCAATTTCCAATGATGATGGTAACCTGCGTCTTGCCGCTACGTTAAATCAGGCGCTTCTTGGGAGGCAAACCATGTATTTTTCTTTCATTTTGATTTTTTTCTTAGATTAGGCTTTATTTTGAACTAACTGGTTGTGAGATTTGTGTAGGAATTGTTTGTGCAGTGCAAGACTGTTGCTGGAAAAATTTGCCTAAGTGTGGGAAATTACGCTGACCGCGCTCAAAATTTCACAGTCAGCGAGAGCTTTTCGCGGGGGTGCAATTGGTTAGCGGACGTAGACTTGAAAAGTCCAGAATAGAAACTCTCTAAAGTTGTATTCGCGCCCGCGTTTGAAATTTCGCGGTCCGCGTTGCTTTTTCGTGGTCGCGCCCATTTTTTCGCTCTCAGCGGACCAGTTTTTGCAACAGCTCTTCAAAGAGGTAAAAGCACGGACCGCGGTGGAATTCCACGGACCGCGCTTAGGTAAGTCGGTGGGTCCCCGTTCTACAAGTATAAATAGAAGGTCCCAAGCCCTTTTACACTTTTCGAACTCCCCACTTTCATAGAAATAGTGCACTGTTCATCCTCATCTTCTTTCACTTTCAACTTCATATCTCACTAATCAAGAGTAATTTTTCACTACAAATCTCACAACTGGTATGCTCAAATTTTTTATTTATTAATTTTTTTTCTTTCTTTTCTTTTCTTTTAGTTCTACTTTCTCTTTTTAGTTAGGGTTAATGCATGCCAAAGTCAAAATGATGAATAATTGAGGCTTAATAATGGGGGATAACGTTGTTCACTCTGCCAGCTAATTGCCTAAATTTTTGCCTAAGTGAAACCCTAGGTCATAAATATTTCATCAGTGCCAATATGCTTTGAACTTCGCAGACCGCAATCCAAATTTCGCGGTCCGCGTTCATACTTTTGTAAGTGCTGAATTGGTTAATAGTTCGCGACCACAATGATTTTTCCGCGGTCCGCGATTGACTTTACGCGACCACTTCCATAATGTCGCGGACCGCGTTCTTGAGCTTCAGAGACTTAGCAAATTGGGTCTGCAACCGCGTTCATTTTTACGCGGTCGGCATTTGATGTTACGCGGTCGCACCCATTTTTCTGCGGTCAGCGGAAACCAAGCTTCAGAGGCTGGGTAGTCTAATCCCCACTCTTTCGCGGCTACATTCCTTTTTACGCAGACCGCGATGGCCATTCCGCGACCGCGCTCCTTTTTACACTGTCAACGGACTCCTTCTTTGACAAACAATGTGATCATTTCATCTGCTTTCCTTTGATGATTCATTGAACAACAATACTAATGAGCTTTCACTGATTTTGTATGCAGATAATGGTTCGTTCTCGTGGCGGTCCAGAAAAATCACAAGGGAGGGGAGAATCCTACCGGGGCTGGGGCAGAGGGAAACAAACTGAACCCTTAGTTCCTCAATGAATGATTGGCAAGAAGCAAACCCTCCAGAGACCCACTCTCGATTCTTCTGAGACTAGTGAATATGTTCCCTCCCGGGAGATTCCTGAAGGGGATGCTGCCCAACCTAAACAAGAGGCTCAATCACAGTCCTACCGCCTCGTCAATGAATCTACCTTCTTGTTTGGGTCGTCTGATGGCTCAGAAGGAGGTAGTGAAACTTCGGCACCACTTGCCCCACCTGCTACATCTCTGGCCTCCACATCGGCTCCAATTAATATTGATGTTGAATAGGATGTCTAGGATAACGGGAGAGGTGGCAATACCCGGGTTGGAGGTTTGGTGAGATCAAGAAAGACCGCAGTGTGGCAAGACAAATTTGTCAGTGAGAAAGCCTACCACAAGTTCCGAGAATGGTGGCCTCAAAGGTCGCTCATGCTCGAGAGGAATTTCATAGAAAGAGATCTTCTACCCCACAATCCCAATGTGAAGAGGAAATTTATGAAAGAGCGGGGTGGAAATTCTTCACCAGCAAGCTACCGGAGGCCAATGAGTACTTGGTCAAAGAATTCTACGCCAACGTCGCCCACATAAAAAATGGCACATATGTGACTAAGGTACGGAACCGGAAGATCAAATTTGATGGAAAGACACTGAATGAATATGTTGGGTTCGATGATGTGGACAAATCCCTGTACTTGGAGAAGGTGGTATTAGATGATAACATCCCTGGGAAAACTCCGGCTTGGCTTGCACCTGGGGTTTTAATTGCTAGGAACACTTTGAGCTTTGAAGCAAAAGGGAGGTCCACCTTTGTTTGCAGCCGGCCAGACCCATCTCAACATGACATTGATATCCCGGTCTCCCGGGCAATTGTTGTGGCTTTTATCATGGCGGGGTACCCAATAAATGTGGGAAACATCATGGCCAGAATCATTACCAAAGCTATCAGGAAGGAAGAAAGATCATACCCATACCCAAATTTCCTCACCATGTATTTGGAGGACCAGGATGTAGAAGGGAGGTATTTTGACATCAAAGGGAAGACAAAAAGACCTTTTCTTGGTACAACCTTCAGGGAGTTGACAATCCCAAGTTTAAAGGCAAAGCCACTACCTCCGTTGGCCAGTCTAAAGAGCCAAGGGTAGTGGACTCTGGTTCCGAGCCTTCCACAGCCGAATGTTCGTCTGCTGCTATGACACCTCCGTCCTCAGAGCCATCTGTCTCTGCCCCACTATCTGTGCCTTCTTCATCAGCTTACCCTTAAACTGCACTGCGGGTTAATCATACTTTATCCAGCATCAACAACTGGATGTAGGTAGCTACAACAAAACTATCTGCCTTATCCAGTGCAGTCGTAGCCCAGGTTGCTCCAGCATACCTTCATATGCCTCCGTCAGTGGAGGATTCATTGAAGTAGATCCTGGACAACCAGAAGAAAATTCTGGAGACTTTAGGTACTCATGAGAAGGTGATCAAGGAGCTGGGAAAACATGTCAAGAAGGTCAAGAAGAATCAAGAGCATTTAACGAAGGAGGTGGAGAAGCTTACTTCCACTGGAGATATTCCTTTGGACCTCCTTATGGAGAAGATTTCCCCTGCAGCACAGACAACACAGGCATCAGAGCAGGAGGCTGACAGAGAGCCGGTGCGAAGATTTGTGGTGCCCCGACCTAGGACTTAAAGATTTAGTTGGAGGACCCGGAGGGAGGTGATGAGTCTGTGCAGCCAAAGGACCCCACCAGTGACCCCATGCAGACATAGACCTCATAGGGAGTTTTCTTTACTCTTTATCCCTCCCCTGATCTTATTTTTGCTTTTAGCATTGAGGACAATGTTAATTTCTATTGGGGGGGGGGGGTTCTTATTTTAATTTGATGACTTTGATGACTGGCTTGTAATAATTCTGATACTATTTTTCTTTATTTTTACTTATCGTTATTTTCACTTTTGGTATGTATATAACTTCACCATTCCATGTATATATTCATCCCCATTTTGTGTATATTCGTTTCACTCCCCTGTTGTACATATTCATTTTACTTTTTGTATTTTTTACTTTATAACTTCTTTTGTAATTTTTCTTAATAGCTTAGCTTCTTATTTCCTTTAGCAACTTCTTTTTAAGTTTGTAGCTTCTTTTTACATTTCTGCATGATCAATAAGCCTTTGGTTTTCTTAATGTCACGGTTCTTTCCGAAGGTGGATGTTGTGTGAACCGGGTGTCTCTTCCCAACGATGGATGGCGTGACAACCTTCTTAAGGGATTGAGTCTGTTTTTCTTTCTGTTTTGATATATAGTAGTAATGAATAAAAGTGTATCAAGTAGGCTTCACTTGGCACTAACACATTTACCTTCGACCTCATGGTTAGAGACAAATGTGTTGACGAGATTAGCTCTAGTTGTGACCTTTAGACTTTTGAGTTGACTAAAACTATCATCAAGTGGTTTTTGTGAGCCATATGTGATCTTCAATCTTAGATAGGGTTGTTGTGAGCCCTCGACTCTATTCTCTTTAACAATCCGGTAGCTTGAGAGGTGAGGTATTGAATTGCAAGTCCAAGTCCCGTGCCAACAAGTCTAGAACTTGCCTTGAATGTTTGTCTAGGCAAAATTCTAAGTGTAGCTCGACTTGAAAAGTGATTATAGGCTCTCCTTGGTCCCATTTGAACTTTGAAAACTTCCATAGCCTACCATTATGATATCCTTAGTCAAACCCTTTGAGCCTAAACTTTTTTCATTCAATAACCACATTACAAGCCCTCATCCGTTTTATAATGACCCTCTCTTGGCACCCAATCTTTCCTTATCATTCATGATGAACAATAGGCAAAAACATAAGTTTGGGGAGAGCCGAGAAATTTCAAAGTGATGAAAGGTTCAAATAACAAAACGAATTGATGAAAAGGAAAGGCAAGGCAAAGAAAAGGATGAAAAGCTACAAAGAAGCATGTCAAAAAGAAAGTAAAGATTGAAAGGATTCAAGAAAACAATGTTGAAAGGAAAAGAATGATGAAAAAAGGAAGAAAATTATTGTCATGAAGAAGAAAGAGTGATAATGTGTCTCTCTAGTTCCCCTAAGGAAGAAGAAAATGACTCAAAGAGTCAAGAAAGTATGAGCCGAAATGAGAAAATGGAGTGCTTAAGGAAAGATGATACCATCATAGTTCATTATGTCCTACCTTGATCCAAAAAGCCTTCATTACATCCCGCTAAATAGGATTTCAAGTTGAGTGAGATTACATTAGTGGTGATTTACATGAGGGGCAAGCTTATGGTACTTAGAGCCGGACTTGTGACATTCTTTTGAGAGTGATGAGCGCACTTCTTTACAATCCCTGTTTTGAGTGTCATATTCTATAAGGTGAGATTAGCTCATGGAGAGTATAGGAGGAGGAGTCTGGGATCCACATTGACCTACGTGAAAGAGCGATCTTCCTTGATGAATTGAGTCATCTCTTGATGCTTTTGTGTCACATTAGAACTATGGAACTCAAGAAGTCATAGCATGATGTTGTTGATAATGCATTTGTGATGAGGGTAATTGTTAGTCCCAATTTATGCTTGATGAAGTCACCTTAGGACAGCTAAAATTTTCCTTTCTTTTTCTTGTGGAGGTGGGAATTACCTTGTTTTCTTGAGGACAAGCAAAAGCTTAAGTTTGGGGGAGTTTATAACTAGGGATTTTAACCTATTATTTTCTCTCTTTTGCTTAGGTTTTGGGTAAAAAATGCGTAAAGGTATTCCCGAAAACTAACTTAATGTGCTTGCTTGCAGGGTTTAGTTAAAATTAGGCAAAGAAGCCATAATAAACTCATGAAAGAGTCAAATTTGCACAAGCCCAAGGCTGGAGTTGGAGCGCCGAGAGCGGCCGCATAAGGACCACCGCTGAGGCGGCCACAAATACGCGGCCCGCGTAAATGAGATTCAGAGAGGCTATTTTGGTCATAAGATTAACCGCTGACCGCAAAGGAAAAGCGCGTTCGCGATGGTATTTTCGCTGAGAGCGTAATCTGAGGTTTAGAGGACCTGCAAGTTATGATTGACTGAAGAACGCGGTCCGCATCCAAATTACGTGGACGCGGAGGATTTTACGCTATCTGTAAAACAAGTTCTAGTCCAGCTTCAAATTTGGAGAAACGCGGACCGCGTTCATTATTACGCGTCCGCGAAAGCTCAAGCGCATATGCGGTCAGAATTACGCGTCCGCGAATTCTTCGCAGGGGCATTTTTGTCTGGAATTTTCAATTGTGTATAAATAGAACTTTTTGATATTTTTAGGTCAAGTTATGTTTAAAGAGCACGTGAACGGCTGGGTTTTACCTTTTTGAGTAATTTTAGAGTAGATTTATCTTCAATATTTAGATTTTCATCTTGTATTTGAATATTATGGCTTATATTTCATCTCTATCTTTGATTTCTGCTATTATCATGAGTAACTAGACCCCATAGCTAGGGTTGTGACCCAACCCTATTGTGGGTATTTAATGGGTCTTAAATTTTAGGGCTTAATTGTTTATGGGTTAGGGATATTTAGCTTAATTCATGCTTTAATTGTAGAATTGGTGGTTGCAAACACTGATTCGTACCTTTATGACTTAGGCTCTTCTTGAGAAAGAGGGACTAAGTCTAGGAAAATTAGGCTAACAAGGAATTGGGGTGAATTCAAGAGATTGATAGTCCCAATTAAAGGGTTAAACCTAGAGATAGTAATACCCAACTTGAGCCAATTTCACTTGTGTTGCATGAACACCCATTTGGGCTTGAGAAAGACAAATTGGGCAAAGTCACTCAAACTACCGAGAGGTATAGAGTGATCACTTATGTGTGATGGTTATATCACGACCCCAATCATAACAAGCTTGTCCCAGATTCTCGATACCCATTAGATACTCACCTAAGTGGAAGTCACTTCCCTAGTGCCTTTTAATCCTTGAAAACCTTTCACAAAAATATTGTACTTAGATTAATCTTAGAATTCAATAGTATTAAATCTAGAATAGAGTCAATAAAAACAATGTTTAGAAGTGCAATTAGAAACAACACGCACCTCTAGATTAGTTAGATACCCAACTCCAAACCAAATTAACTCCCTGTAGAAATCGATCCCGACCTCATCGGATAAAATTGCATCGACCACTCCTCGCTAATATATAGTGGTGTAGGGTTGGAATCGATCAGTAGCTTGACTATTCAACGAAGTCCATTTTCGAGAATTCCTCGGCGATTGAGATAAAAATCACTTTAGAGAAAGAGACGCCAACAAAAAGAACGAACAAGAAGAACCTCAACATGTCATTCATATGATTGTCGGCAGGGTCAACTTCCCACAAGGACATATATTCAAACGCACTAAGGTGTCTATCACCATAGAGAAATGGACTCAAGACTATGTGTCTGAAGGCACTTTATCATTCAATGACGAAGAAACGGAAGGCATTTCTTAGCCGCGCAACGATGCCCTGTTAATTTCTATTTTGTTGAATAAAATTCAAGTTAAACGTGTTCTAGTGGATCCAGGTAGCTTAGAAAATATCATCAGATCGAGGGTCGTGGAGCAGCTCGGCCTGCAGGACCAAATTGTACCTGTATCTCGAATCCTAAACGGCTTCAACATCACTAGTGAAACAACTAAGGGAGAGATTATCCTACCAATGAACGTGGCCGGAACCATCCAAGATACTAAATTCCATGTCATCGAAGGCGACATGAGATATACTGCATTGCTCGTAAGGCCTTGGATCCACAACATGAGTGCAGTACCGTCGACCCTCCACCAAATGATGAAGTTCCCGATGACGGATGGTGTAAAAACAATTTACGGGGAACAACATGCTGCAAAGGAAATGTTTGCAGTCGATGAGGTGACGCTGATATAGACACCACCAACTTTAAAAAAATCGAGCACCAAAGATAAGCAGGCGGCCAAATAGCAATCATCGCCCCCAGCTTCAACCGAATCATAGAAACAGGTAGTAAACAAAAAAGAAGAGGAGGATTTTATAACTCCTCAGTCCTTTGTTGTTCCCGAAGAATCAGACGCAACCAAATCAACGGTCGAAGAGCTGGAATGGTGATACTGATCGAGTATCTGCCCGAACTAAAGGTATACCTGGGAATGGGGTTAACCCCCGAACTCACGAAAAAAATCATTCAATTTCTTATTGATAACATGGACTGCTTTGCATGGTCCCATTTAGACATGACAGGAATCCCACCGGAGATAACAACACATCGACTTAGCCGGAATCCCAAGTTCAGACCGATGAAACAAAAGAGAATTCTCTAGTCCGAGGTAAAGCATGCCTTCATAAAGGACGAGGTAACTAAACTTCTCGAAATAGGATCCATTCAGGAGGTAAAATACCCCGAATGGATAGCTAATATAGCCGTAGTCCCCAAAAAGGGGAACAAACTTAGAATGTGTGTAGACTATAAGGACTTGAACAAAGCATGTCCGAAAGATTCTTTTCCACTTCCTAACATCGATCGTATGATCGATGCCACGGTCGGCAACGAGATCCTTGCTTTTCTTGACGCCTATTCTAGGTACAATCAAATCTAAAGGGACCCAGAAGACCATGAAAAACTTCTTTTATCACAAAGTATGGAACCTATTGCTATAATGTAATGCCCTTCGGGCCAAAAAATGCAAGATCTACATATCAATGCCTAGTTAACAAAATGTTTGAAGAACAAATAGGTAAATCAATGGAAGCTTACATTGATGACATGGTAGTTAAGTCCCTGCGCGCAGAGGGCCATTTGGCTCATTTGCAAGAAACATTCGAAATCTTATGGAAGTACAATATGAAGCTCAACCCCGAGAAATGTGCTTTCGAGGTCGGTTCAGGCAAATTCCTCAGCTTCATGGTATCAAATCGGGGAATCGAAATCAACCCCGATAAGATCAAGGCCATTGAGGACATCACCGTCGTAGATAGTGTAAAAGTCGTACAAAGTCTAACCGGAAGGATAGCTGCCTTGGGTCAATTCATCTTGAGGTCATCAGGTCCGAGCCATAGGTTTTTCTCCTTAATCAAGAAGAAAAATGATTTCACATGGACCCCGGAATGGCAACAAGCATTGGAGGAATTGAAGCGATACTTATCGAGCCCACCTCTGCTTCACACTCCGAAGGCAAATGAGAAACTTTACTTATACTTGGCAGTATACGAAATCGCGGTAAGTGGTGTCCTAGTTCGAGAAGAGCAAGGTACGCAATTTCCTGTTTATTACATAAGTCAAACTTTAGGAGATACTGAAACTAGGTATCCACACTTAGAAAAATTGGCACTTGCACTAATAAGTTCCTCTAGAAAGTTAAAGCCTTATTTCCACTGTCACCCCATATGTGTGATAAACAGTTACCCACTCCATAAGTTTTTGCACAAGCCCGAATTATCGCCGATTGGTCAAATGGGCCGTCGAACTCAGCGGGTACGATATTGAGTATCAACCCCAAACGATCATCAAGTCTCAAATTTTGGCACACTTCGTGGCCAATTTCACGCCAACTCTCGTACCTGAAGTGGAAACGGGAACTTTTACTAAAATCAGGTACATCGTCGGGAGTGTGGACCCTCTTCACGGACGGTGCCTTGAATGTGAAAGGGTCTGGGCTCGACATTGTTTTGAAGTCGCCTATGGGTAGCATTATTAGACAATCCATTAAAACTTCTAAATTGACTAACAACGAGGCCGAGTATGAGGCCATGATTGCAGGTCTCGAGCTAGTTAAAAGCTTGGGAGCAGAGGTTGTTGAAGCTAAGTGCGACTCTCTTCTGGTAGTGAACCAGGTAAACGGAACCTTCGAAGTTCGAGATGATAGGATGAAAAGGCACTTAGACAAATTGCAGCTAACCTTGAACCGTTTTAAAGAATGGACTCTACAACATATACCTCGAGAACAAAACACCGAGGTTGCTGCACTTGCCAATTTGGGGTCATCGGTCGAAGAAGATGAGATCGACTCGGGGATTGTCGACCAACTCTCGAGATCTGTGATCGAGGAAGGGCATGCCGAAATAAATTCCACAAGCTTAACTTGAGACTGGAGAAATAAATACATCGAGTACTTGAAAAACAGAAAGCTCCCTCGGATCCTAAAGAATCGAGGGCCTTATAGACTAAAGCCGCTCATTTCACCGTAGACGAAGACGGTACATTATACAGAAGGACGTTTGATGGACCATTGGCAGTATGCTTAGGACTGGGAGATACTGACTATGTTCTACGAGAAATCCATGAAGGCACTTGTGGAATCATTCTGGCGCCGAGTCACTGGTTCGCAAGGTCGTCATAGCAGGATATTACTGGGATAGCATGGAAAATGACTCTAAGGAGTTCGTTGGAAGATGAGATAAATGTCAAAGGTTTGCACCGATGATCCACCAGCCCGACGAGCAACTTCATTCGGTCTTATCCCCATGGTCATTCATGAAATAGGGGATGTACATCGTCGGCCCTCTACCATAGGTCCCGGGTAAAGCTAAGTTCATTTTGTTTATGCCTGACTATTTCTCTAAAAGGGTTGAAGCACAAGACTTCGAAAAGGTTAGGGAGAAAGAAGTGATAAATTTCATTTGGGATCACATCGCATGTCGACTTGGGATACCCGCATAAATAGTATGTGACAATGGCAAACAGTTCATCGGCAGCAAGCTAATGAAATTCCTCGAGGATCATAAAATAAAGAGGATAATATCAACACCGTATCACCCTAGCGGGAACGCACATGTCGAATCAACGAACAAGCCTATCATCCAAAATTTAGAGAAAAGGTTGAATGAAGCTAAAGGGAAATGGTGGAAAATATTACACGAGGTCCTATGGGCATATCGGACAACATCAAAGTCCAGTACAAGAGCAACTCCATTTTCCTTAGTATATGGCTCCAAAGCCTTGATACCGGTCGAAGTCGGAGAGTCGAGTGCCAGGTTTCATGCAATAGAAGAATCAAACCACAAGACCATGAATATCAGCCTCGAGTTGTTAGATGAAAAATGAGAAACTGCACTCGTTCGAATGGCTGCACAAAAGCAACGAATCGAAAGGTAGTACAATAGGAGAACTAATCTTCGCCACTTCAGGATCGGGGACTTAGTCCTAAAAGTCATCATCAACACTCGAGATCCTAATGACGATCGACCCTAATTGGGAAGGACCCTACCAAATCCTCGACATAGTCGGGAAAGGATCTTACAAACTCGGAACGATGGGTAGTGAACCACTGTCGGATAACTGGAACATATCACTCCTCAAGCGATATTGTTGTTAAGGTATGACTTTCTCTTTTTCTTTCGTTTATATACATATTCAAAACTAACTCATTGCAGGAGTCCGACCAAAGACATCGATACCTCAGGTTTTAAAGTACGCGTTGCACTCTTTTTTCCTTTAGATTGGTTTTTATCCCAAATGGGTTTTTCCGACATGGTTTTTAACAAGGCAATACTTATGTTTTACCTAAGGACAATTCAACAGTATTGTATCCAAGGCTTCTTTGCAATCATCCTCGAATACTGGGGGGAATCACCCTCGGATGTTATGTGTTCGAGAAATGTACCTTGTGTCAATGGGTCTCGATAGGAAAAACTTTGTAATGGCAAAAACGGTCGAATAAACCATGTCCATATAGATTAGCTGAGTCCCGACGACAAGACATGTATGCATGTATAAATTATTCAAAGAATCATTCTCACTTTATCAAACATCTCATATCGCAAAGCAAATTCTCTACTATGTAAATATCATACTAATGATTCTGGTCCATTATACAAATCTCATACTTATGATATTGCGAAAAATGGCTCAAGAGCCAAGTGCAAACATACTTCGAATACTCGGGGACTACATAATCGAGTTATCTAAATTCGAAGTCACAAGACCTCAAAGAGGCACACCTCGATATATAGGCTAAGGCCATCATACTCGGGGACTAACATTTTGAAATGTTATCGGGAAATAAGTCCAAGAGACATACCCTAAGGCTACGACCATATTAATGGCTACGACAGAAATAACGCGGCTCGGAAATGTCTTAATTTCGCAATAAAAAAAAGCCTTCAAATACTTTGAAAAACCGGTTAAAAGGCTACCCTTGGCAAAACGATTGAAAAAGGGTTTCGATAAAATCAGCCCTCGAAAAAACCAAAAGCCTTCGATAATATCAGCCTTCGAAAAACCTCAAGAGGTATCAAACTATCTTAACATAAACATGCTAAGGCACAAAAGGAAAAAAGGGGGTTCCAATCATCGGACCCTCAAAAAACCCAATGGGTAAAAAATATATGCTAAGGCATAAAGAAATTTTCACTAAGTCTTTTAAGCCGAAAAAGGGAAATAATAGCCATTTTCATAGGCCAAATCGGCACAATGAAAAGTGCCTAAGGGCCAATACATTTGGATTTTGAGACCTTGTTCTCACTCAATTCGGACCTAAGGGTTCTAATATTCTGAGCTCGAATAAAGTCAACTACATCTCGAAGATTCAACATAAAACCATATGGGGTATATTGTTGTAAGCTCGAAAATTACCCATTACTTGATAAAAACCTAAGGGTTTGTTTTACTCTAAGTTCAAAATTTTCCCGTACTTAGTTATAGAGATAATATATTTATGGCTTTGATCAAACCGTCCGAAATCTTGAATATACCGACAAGCTCGAGGACTCGCTTTTAAAACCTAAGGAATTGATCCAAGTTCGAGCTAGTTCGACCACAGAAACTATGGCAACAAAATTTTCACAAGGCAAAATCAAAGCAAAATTTATCACAAGTTGGAGACAAAATTGGGAAGAAAAAGAACCTTTCATTTATAGAAGATATTTACAAAGGCCACAAGGGGCCTTACACAAAAACCAAAATAAAAATCCTAAGGGCCTAGTCTGCTTCGGGAGACGCATCTTCGGAAGCCACTTCTTCGGGGGCTTCATCCACATCTTCTCCACTCTCGAACCCACTAGCAGAGTCCTCATCATCATAGAGCAAGGTTGTGGCCTCGACCTCTAAAGCTTTTGTGTTCTCGATGTCAGCTGAGAGGTCGAAGCCACGAGCATGCACTTCCTCGAGAGTCTCTCTCCGGGATTGTCGCCTATCATGATCAACAACACATGACAGTTTGACTTCATCACCAATAGAGATCGCCAGTGCCCGGATGTTGGCAGCCTCGACGTCATCTCGGTAAGAGGCCACAAACGCCTCTGCCTCAAACTTAGCCTTTGCAAGCTTGGCGTCCAACTTAGCCTCGAGCTCCTCAATCCTTCGGGCCCGGGCCAAGCTTTCCCCCTTCACACTTTGAAGTTGGCACTCGACCAAAGTTAGTTGGGCCCAAAACGCGTCTTTCTCCGAGACAAGACGATCCATATGTTATTTCCACCCTAGAGTCTCGACCACCTTCATCTTGGCCTCCTCTCAAAGCTGCTCCACCAGCTCACCCTTCTACCGAACCTGCAAAATCAAAGGATTAATTACCAAAATCAAGTTAACACATAACAAACTCTCAAGAAGTTATGTTACCCGTTCGATGAGTTCGGTCTGATCTCGATGAGCTCTTGTGAGTTCGGCTCGAAGGGTCCTGATCTCCTCTTCCTTTTGAACGTAGAGGAGTTTTAGGCCAACTCTTTCCACCACGAGCTTCTTGAGTTCGGCCTCACATCGGGTCATCTCAGCTCGGGATTTGGAAGACGCATCTCGGGGGAGCAACATGGCCTATACACAAAAAGGGAAATCAGACTTGGAAGAATGAGAATAAGAGAAATCATAATTACGGGGGCTAAGGCTTACTTGTTTCAGACGCCGCTGAGCCTTGGCAAAGATGATCGACGCATCCAGGTCGGGACCATCATCGAATCTTGTGAAGCATTCCCGGAATATATCATTCCGTTCGTGGGCCAGCCCCACATCAAGAGTCTCTATGGCCCGGGCATCTTAAAACTGCCCTTCGTAGAACGTAGGGCCAAGCGACGAATCGACAATGTTAATTATCCAAAGTGAGTCACTTGGGACATTATCTTCTCTCTGAAGGGCCTTAGAGCTAGACCCTTCGGGCACACCCGTCGGCTGTTCATCACGGCGGGGGGCGCCCTCACCACCCGATTTCTCGGGGACTTTGTTCGGACCCTCTTTCGAGATGTCTTCGGTCCGAGATTAAATCGCTTCGACCACCACCGGCTCAGCGCTCTTAGAGGCTTCGGTACTTCTCCTCTTTCGATCTACTAGCAGGCAGCCGTCATCTTCACTTTATTCATCCCCCTCTCGTAGTTGTTGGACTACGTTGGCACGCAGAGCGGAAGGATCAACTTTTGACTTCCGGGACTTGTTTTTCTTTGGCTTGGGGGTATCGGGAGGAGAAGATCTTCTCCTTTTCCTCTATTTGGTCGGTTTCGGAACATCCTCTCCCCAGACGGAGGCGGCCTCATGACGACGTTGTCTTCGAGGCCTTCATGAAAAGAAACGATGTTAGAAAGGAGTATTCTACGGGGAAGCCTCGATGTACATGCAAAGAAACTCATAGTGGTTTTTAACCTCCCACTGACCCTTGGCCAAATCACGCCAACAACGCTCGGCATGTGAAGAGGTGGAGGCTAATTTTTGAACCCAGCCTGCGAGGTCTGGAATAGCACCAGGGAACCAAGGGGAAGCTGCACCATGAAAAAATAACTTGGGTCAGAAAAGAATAAAAAAAGCAAAACGGTAAACTTTATCGATGGACTTGTACTTAAGTTTCATGTTCCATTCCTCGGTGGGAATTAGGTCGGAGGTTTTGATTCGGACGAACAGACCCATCCATCCTCGGTCCTTGTCCTCATCTATGCTCGAGAACAACGTCTTTGTGTCCCGACATTGGAGTTTTATCAACCCACCTCGATAAAGGGGAGGGCTGTATAACCTAATCAGATGGTCGAGGGTGAAAGTCATCCCATCGATCTTGCTAGAAAAGAACCAGATCAGAGTGACGATCTGCTAGAAGGAGGGGTAGATCTGGCCAAGGGTCACCCGATATTGGCGGCAGAAATCAAGTATGACCGGATCTACGAGGCCCAATATGAAAGGGTAAGTGTACACACTTAAATACCCTTTCACATGGGTACTGATGTCCTCCTCAGGGGAAGGAATAACCACCTATTTGTTTGCCTAGTTACAATCCCCTTTCACCCGCTCGAGATCGTCTTCAGATATTGAGCAGATGTATCGGGACATGGGCTCACATCGTCCTAGAACTGAGGAGGGTATGTCGACTTTAAAATCGGAAGTCAGTTCGACTGGCCCAGGGACCCATTCTTCAATACGAGGCTCCACCGGCATTTTATCGCCGGCCGGCCGTGATGAAGAACCTTTTTCTTTTTGAGGGACAGTTTTTGATGTTTTAGCCATCGCTATATGAAGTTCTATAAAAGAGAAGAAATTGGTGTTATGGAAAACGCTATCTGACAATGGGAGAGCAACTTGAAAAAGAGAAGCTCTTAAAGGTTTGAGAAAAGATTTTGGAAGTAAATGTTGATTCAATAAAGGAGGTGGTATTTATAGGCTTATGGCGACGATTCAGTGGCGCTAGTGGCCGACCGCTAACTGACATGCATTGATGATTTGGGAAACCGAACCGATGGGATGTTTCAGTCACATCCATCGCTTACGTCATGAAGACGATGTCATGATCGAGATATCAGGGAATCGAGGCTCAAATCATTTCTTATCATTTTATTCTAGGAAATGCGGGGACTATTTGTATAAGGTCGAAACCGGGTATGCCCGATTTCGTGAGTTCGATGAGCTGACTCGAAGGCAAGCTCATGATAGGACTAGTTCGAGCTCGATGGAAAGGTACGAAGCTCAAAGATCGAAGCACCCGCTAAGGATCGAGACCAGGCATGACCAACGTTAAGGGTGTTCATGGTTCGGTTTGGATCGGTTTTTGCCTAAAAAGAAACCAAACCAAGTAAGTCGGTATTTAAAATGTTGGAACCAAACCAAACCAATTAACTCAGTTTTTTAGCGATTCGATTTTTGTCGATTTTTCGATTATTTATCGTTTTTTCTTAAATATGATACATACACTACCAAACACATATTCCGGCGACTACATTTTCAACGTTACACTATCAAACCAATTGCTCTTTGAGAAATCTATCATTTACCATGATATATTGATGATAATTGAATAAAATAGTGATGAATAATTTAAGTACTCAATTAAAAGTCGATTATTTTTAACATGAAATAATTCTTGTACTTAACAAAAGCAAACTACCAATCAAACTACAATGTAAAGGCAAATAATTAGATTATTGTAGTAGCAAAAAACTAGACTTAAAATACAAACGACTAATATGTACCATAACATTTTAGAAACTTTATATAAGAATGTACATATATAGAGGTGTAATAATAAATTTAAATAGATACCTCTATAGTCGGTTTGGTTCGGTTTTTTTCGTTTATTTTGTTATTAAAACCAAAACCAAACCAAACCTAAAATGTATCGGTTTTTTTGGTCGTTTTGGTTCGGTTTTTCGGGTTTTTATGAACACCCCTAACCAACTCGAATAACGGAATAGCGAGATATCAGTAATCGACCAAAGATCTCGGCGGAAATCTCGGAAGAAATTGAACTGCTAACGGTTATTACATCAATCATGAGATTTATTTCTGTAATTAGGGTTATACCTTATTTAGGGTTCCTCTACTATATAAAGAGGGACTCTATTCATTTGTAAGGATCATACATTCACTGAAATTAATATACTCGCTGCTCTCTATTTACTTATTACTCAGTGATGTTCTTACTGTTCTTATTACTTGATCTCGAGGCTATCCAGAATCGAGGTCGATATATTGCTACAACACTGGTTTGATTTATTTTAATCGTTCAACTCATTTATTTAATTCACCATTTATCAATTGGTATTGAATCAAATCACATATCCTTAAAACTACAATATAAATTTAATTGTTACTCGAATTTCGAGGTAAACAGTACAAAATTCACTCAATAAATTTGCATGTATTTTTCAGAAGCTTAACAACTTCAACATTACTAAAATTTCATATTACAGATTTGAACATACAAATTTTCAAAGTTAACTTCAGACCTCTATATAACATTTGATGTCAAATTAATATATGAAATTTACCACATATTGTGGATTAAGCTTTTGAGTAACACAAATGCTAAAAAAAAAAAATCCTCCACGGTAAGTTGAAAAATAGTAAAATTGGTTGGGATAAAAATACAAACAATGGTATCAACAACTTTAGACCACGAGTCTGAACTTTCAATGCATACAAATTAACTTGAAATATCGTGGTCTGAAGTTTGTATAAAAGTCCTTTAGACATGTAAATTTGACGGATGTTACCTTAGTCAATGTTTAATAAGTAGGAGTAGATGATTTTTCACATACTATGCTTCACCACTTTATGTATTGGCCTGAACATGCCGCGGGGTCATTTAGACCATTAGGCAAATAATTTAGCCTAAATTACATATCCAATGTAGGGAGTTTTGCATCGATGCAAATAACGAAGCTTTTCTTGGCACTGATGTGGGAGAGAGTGTGACGAGAATCTAAGTGAAGAAACAAATTTCCTCTGAAAAAAGGAAGAACGTCGGGAGTTTGAATGAGATATCTTTTTGATGAATTTTAACAATATAGTGGCAATTTTTATACGCGATTAAAAATTTACTAAACTTTAAATATCTATACCGCTAAAATTGAGTATGTCCGATTTTGTGATCTCGAGGGACTGTCTTGAGATTAGGCTCATAATGAAGCGAGCTCGAGCTCAAAGACACGAAGACCGAAGGGTCGAGATCGGGCATGACCAACATCGAACAACGGAATAGCGAGATATCCGTAATCAACCATAGATCTCGGCAAGAATCTCGGGAGTAACAGAACCGCTAACGGTTATTGACATTAATAATAGATTTTATTTCCGAAATTAGAGTTGTACCTTATTTAGGATTCCTCTACTATATAAAGAGGAGCCCTATTCATTTGTAATCATCATACACACTTACTGAGAAATAACAATATGCTGCTCTTTACTTGCTTACATTCTATTGCTGTTCTTATTGTTCCTAACACTTGATCTCGAGCATGTTCCAAATCGAGGTCGATATCTTGCAACGACACTGATTTGATTTATTTTTACCGTTCAATTCATTTATTTAATTCGTCATTTATCAATTAGTATTGAATCAGATCGCGTATCCTTAAAACCACATTACAAGTTTAATTGTTACTCATATTTCGAGGTAAACAATTTGGCACCCACCATGGGGCTAAGGATAATAGTGATTGTTCAGTGCTAATTCTGGTAAAACACACTATTTTACATTTGTTCTTGTCAAGAATTTTTATATTCAGGTTGAATCATGTCAAACTCACAAAACACATCTACGCACGGAGATAACGGCCTCGGACTCCATAGAGAAAAGGAGAATGTTATCGCTCCAAGAATCGAGGTGCCTCAGGCTGACCTCGGAGGAGCACCGCCCGTCAACCCGGTTGATGTCAGTTCACATGTTGCTTTGGATGCGAATTTAGGTGCAGACCCCGAAGGAAGTGTACGCAAAGAGTGTCTAACTGACGGTCGGGGTACACAGGGCAGAGGAGACGAAGGATTCAGTCTCCAAGTAATATTTGAAATGCTTCAAGCTCCACAAAACGCCATTGCTCAATTGCAAAATCAGCACAGGGCACCAAATAGGGGCGAACATGAGGTTACTCTCCGTACCAAGCCAGTGCCTGAAAGATCAGGATAATACTTCGACAACCGATCCTGCTATAATGAGGATGCTCGAGGAGCTCACTAAGAGAATAGAATCGTGAGAAAAGAAAATCGAGGCTAACGACAAGTAGGTGGAAACTTACAACTCCCGAGTTGACCAGATACTGGGGGAACCACCAATCATAAAAGGAATGGATTCCAAGAAGTTTGAGCAAAAACCATTCCCTCCGAGCGCAGCTCCGAAGCCCATTCAGAAGAAGTTTCGTATGCCCGATATACCTAAATACAACGGGACCTCAGTCCCCAATGAACACGTTACTTATTATACGTGCACCATAAATGGTAATGATTTGGAGGATGACGAAATCGAATCTGTATTGCTGAAGAAGTTTGGGGAGACCCTGTCAAAGAGAGCTACGATTTGGTATCATAACTCGCCACCAAATTCTATCGATTCATTAGGCACACGCTGGGGACATAGAGGTTGCAACAAGAAAATCAGACCTCTTCAAAGTGAAGCAAAGGGATAACGAGATGCTAAGGGAGTTCGTATCTCGATTCCAAATGGAACACGTGGAGTTACCACCAGTCACTGATGATTGTGTTGTTTAGGCTTTCACCCAAGGATTAAATGAACGAAGTTCGATAGCATCACGCCAGTTGAAATAGAATTTTATCGGGTACCCAGCTGTGACTTGGGCAGATGTTCACAACCGACATAAATTGAAGATCAGGGTCGAGGACCACCAATTGGGAGCCCCCTCAGGTTCAATACATAGAAACCGGTCGACAGGTAGAAATCAGAGAGATGTTGATAGAGAATCAAGGCCGAATAAAGATTGGTACCAGCCATATGTTGCATATCGGAGGAATAACGGTCTGGGACGCAACTCCGCCTGGAACAATCGAAAGAGTGACCGAGGGAAAAATTCTCGGGGACTTATGAGTAAAACCGGCTTCGAAAAATATGCACATCCCACAGAAGCACCTCGGCTATTGGAGTACAATTTCAGCGTCGATGCATCGGCTATCGGAAGAATCAAAGATACTAGGTGGCCCAGACCGATAGAGACTGATCCTTCTCAAAGGAACCCAAATTTAATGTGTAAGTATCATGGCACACATGGACATATGACCGAATACTGCAGGCAACTAAGGGCGGAGGTAGCTCGATTATTCAACGAAGTCCATCTTCGAGAGTTCCTCAGTGATCGAGCTAAAAATCACTTCAGAGAAAGAGACGCCAACACAAAGAACGAGCAAGAAGAACCTCAGCATGTTATTCACGTGATCGTTGGCGGGGTCGACTTCCCACAAGGACCTATATTCAAACGCACTAAGGTGTCTATCACCATAGAGAAACGGACTCGAGACTATGTGTCCGAAGACACTTTATTGTTCAATGACGAAGAAGCGGAAGGCATTTCTCAACCGCACAACGACGCCCTGATAATTTTTATTCTGTTAAATAAAATTCAAGTCAAACGTGTTCTAGTGGATCCAGGTAGCTCAACAAACATAATCAGATCGAGGGTCGTAGAGCAGCTCGGCCTACAGGACCAAATTGTACATACATCTCGAGTCCTAAACGGCTTCAACATGGCTAGAAAAACAACGAAGGGGGAGATAATCCTACCATTAAACACGGTCGGGGCCATCAAAGATACAAAATTTCATGTCATCAAAGATGACATGAGATATAATGCACTACTCGAAAGACCCTGGATCCACTCATGAAGGCAGTACCATCGACCTTTCACCAAATGATGAAGTTCCCGACGACGGATGGTGTAAAGACATTTTACGGGGAACAAAACACTGCAAAGGAAATGTTTGCAGTCGACGAGGTGATGCCGATATCAACACCTTCAACCTTAGAGAAATCGAGCACCAAAGATAAGCAAATGGCCAAATAGCAATCACCGTCCCCAGACTCGACCGAATAAGAGTAACAGGTAGTCGAAGAAGAAGAGGATTTTCTTACTCCTCAAACTTCCGTTGTTCCTGAAGAATCAGATACAACCAAGTCAACGGTCGAGGAGCTAGAAAAGGTGATACTAATCGAGTATATGACCGAATGAGAGGTATACTTGGGAACGGGGTTAACCCTCGAGCTTAGGAAAAAACTCATTCAATGTCTTATTGATAACACGGACTTCGTTGCATGGTCCCATTTAGACATGACGAGAATCCCACCGGATATAACAACTCATCGACTGAGCCTGGATTCTAATTCCAGACCGATAAAGCAAAAGAGAAGACCTAGTCCGAGGTAAAGCATGCCTTCATAAAGGACGAGGTAACCAAACTTCTCAAAATAGGATCCATTCGGGAAGTAAAATATCCTAAATGGTTAGCTAATGTAGTTGTAGTCCCCAAAAAGGGGAACAAACTTAGAATGTGTTTAGACTATAAGGACTTGAACAAAGCATGTCTCAAAGACTCTTTTCCATTGCCTAACATCGATCGCATGATCGATGCCACAGTTGGCCACGAGATCCTTACCTTTCTCGATGCCTATTCTGGGTACAATCAAATCCAGATGGACCCAGAAGACCAAGAAAAAGACTTCTTTTATCACTAAGTATGGAACCTATTGCTATAATGTAATGCCCTTCGGGCTAAAAAATGCAGGAGCTATATACCAACTCCTAGTTAACAAAATGTTCAAAGAACAGATAGATAAATCAATGGAAGTTTACATTGACGATATGTTAGTTAAGTCCCTACGCGCAAAGGACCATTTGACTCATTTGCAGGAAACATTCGAAATCTTGAGGAAGTACAACATGAAGCTCAACCCCAAAAAATGTGCTTTCAGGGTCAGTTCGGGCAAATTCCTCGGCTTCATGGAATCAAATTGGGGAATAAAAATCAACCCCGATAAGATTAAGTCCATCGAGGATATCACCATCGTAGACAATGTAAAAGTCGTACAAAGGCTAACCGGACGAATAACTGCCTTGGGTTGATTTATTTCAAGGTCATCAGATCGGAGTCACATGTTATTCTCCTTACACAAAAAGAAAAATGATTTCGCATGGACCCCAGAATGTCAACAGGCATTGGAGAAACTGAAGCGGTACTTATCGAGCCCACCTTTGATCCATACCCCGAAGGCAGATGAGAAGCTTTACTTATACTTGGCGGTGTCCGAGATCGCGGTAAGTGGTGTCCTAGTTCGAGAAGAGCAAGGTACGCAATTTCCTATTTATTACGTAAGTCGGACCTTAGGAGATGCTGAAACTAGGTATCCACACTTAGAGAAATTGGCACTTGCATTAATAAGCGCATCTAGAAAATTAAGGTCGTATTTCTAGTGTCACCCCATATGTGTGATAACCACTTATCCACTCTGAAACATTTTGCAAAAGCTCGAATTATCGGGCCGATTGGCTAAATGGGTCGTCGAACTTGGCGGGTACGATATCGAATATCAACCCCGAATGACCATCAAGTCTCAAATTTTAGCAGACTTCGTGGACGATTTTACGCCAACCCTCGTACCTGAAGTCGAAAAGGAACTTCTACTAAAATCGGATACATCATCATGGGTATGGACCCTCTCCACGGACGGTGCCTCGAATGTGAATGGGTCCGGGCTCGACATTGTTTTGAAACCGCCCACGGGCAATATTATTAAGCAATCCATTAAAACTTTCAAATTGACTAACAGCGAGGCCGAGTATGAGGCCATAATTATAGGTCTCGAGCTAGCTAAAATCTTGGGAGTGGAAGTCGTCGAAGCTAAATGCGACTCTCAACTGGTAGTTAACCAGGTAAACGGAACCTTCGAAGCTCGAGAAGATAAGATGCAAAGGTACTTAGACAAATTGCAAACCTTGCACCGTTTTAAAGAGTGGACGCTACAACATATACCTCGAGAACAAACACCGAGGCCGATGCACTTGCCAATTTGAGGTCATCAATCGAAGAAGATGAGGTCAGCTCGGGGACTGTCGTCCAACTCTCGAGGTCTATGATCGAGGAAGTACATGATGAAATAAATTCTATGAGCTTAACTTGGGACTGGAGAAATAAATACATCGAGTACTTAAAGAACGGAAAGCTTCCATCGGATCACAAAGAATCAAGGGCCTAACGGACTAAGGTCGCTAGTTTGCATTAGACGAAGACAGAAGATTATACATAAGGACATTTGATGGCCCATTGTCGATATGCTTGGGACCGGGAGATACTGACTATGTTCTGCGAGAAATCCATGAAGGCACTTGTGGGAACCATTCTGGCGCCGAATCACTAGTTCGAAAGATTGTCAGAGCAGGATATTATTGGGATAACATGGAAAAAGACTCTAAGGAGTTTGTTCGAAGATGCGATAAATGTCAAAGGTTTGCACCGATGATCCACCAGCCCGGTGAACAACTTCACTCGGTCCTATCCCATGGCCATTCATGAAATGGGGAATGGACATCGTCGGTCCTCTGACATCGGCCCCAGGTAAAGCTAAGTTCATTTTTTATGACTGGCTATTTCTCTAAATGGGTTGAAGCATAGGTCTTCGAAAAAGTTAGGGAAAAGAAGTGATAGATTTCATATGGGATCACATCGCATGTCGATTTGGGATACCCGCAGAAATAGTATGTGACAATGGCAAACAGTTCATCGGTAGCAAAGTAACGAAATTCCTCGAAGATCATAAAATAAAGAGGATACTATCAACACCGTATCACCCTAGTGGGAACGGGTAGGCCGAATCAACGAACAAGACTATCATCCAAAACTCGAAGAAAATGTTAAATGAGGCCAAAGGGAAGTGGAGGGAAAAATTGCTCGAAGTCCTATGGGCATATCGGACAACGTCAAAGTCCAGTACAGGAGAAACTCCGATTTCCTTAGTATACGGCTCCGAAGCCTTGATACCGATCGAAGTCGGAGAGACCAGTGCCAGGTTTTGATATACAACAGAGGAATCAAACCGCGAGGCTATGAATACTATCCTCGAGTTGTTAGATGAAAAATGAGAAGCCGCACTCGTTCGAATGGCTGCACAAAAGCAACGAATCGAAAGGTACTACAACAGAAGAAACAACCTTCGACACTTCAAAGTTGGGTACTTAGTCCTAAGAAAAGTCACCATCAACACCCGAGATCTTAATGAAGGGAAACTCGACCCGAATTGGGAAGGACCCTACCAAATCCTCGACATAGTCGGGAAAGGATCTTACAAACTCTGAACGATGAGCGGCAAACCATTACCAAATAACTGGAACATATCGCTTCTTAAGCGATACTATTGCTAAGGTATGACTTTCTCTTTTCTTTCATTTATATATGTATTTAGAACTTATTTACTGCAGGAGTCAGACCAAGGACATCGAGACCTCAAGTTTTAAATTACGCATTGCACTCTTTTTCCCTTAGATCGGTTTTTATCCCAAATGGTTTTTTCCGACAAGGTTTTTAACAAGGAAACAATTATGTGCTACCTGAGGATAATTCATCAGTATCCAAGGCTTCTTTGCAATCAACCTCGAATACTGGGGGCCATCACCTTCGGATGTTATGTGAAATGTACCTCGTGTCAATGGGGCTCGATAGGAAAAAATTGTAATGGGCCAAACAGTCGAATGAACCGTGTCCATATAGATTAGCCGAGCCCCGACAACAAGAGATGTACACGTGTATACTTTATTCAAAGAAGCACTATTGCTTACATCTCGAGTCTCGAAGAAAATTCTCTACTATACAAATCGCATACTTATGATTCTGATTTATTATGAAAAATTAACACTTGTGAAAAATAACTCAAGAGCCAAGTACAAACATACTTCAAACACTCGGGGACTGCATACTCGAGCTACCTAAATTCAAAGTCATAAGACCTCAAAGAGGCACCCCTCGATATATAGGCCAAGGCCATCATACTCGGGTACTAACATTTCGAACAAGTTCGAAATGTTATCGGGAAATAAGTCCAAGAGACATACCCGAAGGCTACGACCATATTAAAGGTTGTACGCGGCTCGAAGACGTCCGAATTCCGCAATAAACAAAAGGCCTTCAAATACTTTGAAAACCGGTTTAAAAAGGCTACCTTCGGTAAAGCAAATAAAAAAGAGCTTCGATAAAATCAGCCCTCGAATAACTAAAAGGCTTCGATAGTATCAGCCTTCCAAAAACCTCAAGGGGTTTCAAATTATCTTACAACTAACACATTGAGACACAAAAAATAAAAATGGGGTTCCGATCATCAGAGCCCCCCCCCCCCCCCCCCC
>ML287113.1:0-25181 GCA_005239495.1 Nicotiana undulata | reverse complement strand
GAGCCTCGGAACACAGATAAGGCTTAAATTACATAAGATGACCTTTTGGGTCATCACACCTTCCCTAACTAATTTTTTTTCTTTTTTCTGTGTACGTAGAAGACTTTTGAGATTTGACATATTAAATGTTATATTATCGTCATTAACTATTGAATATAAAAGATTATACCTTACTATCACGACCCAATTTATCCTCCGTTGGGTGTCGTGATGGCACCTAGCTTTAGGGACTAGGTAAGCCTAACATTAACTGAATAACAACAATATTTAAACTAACATATGAAAATTTTGAAATAGAAATCTCTTTAAAATTTTACAATCCCAAAACCGGTACAAGTCATAAGCTATACGGAGTTCGCTAGAAAATATCTACATACAACAGTTTTGAAATGAGGGTAAACAATGTAAATACATAACCAGAAGGTGATTCTGAAGCCTGCGAACGCAACAACAGGTTTACCTTAAGTCTCCACCACAAGATCTGTACAACTAGCTAACGATCAACTGACTCACAATACCTGGATCTACACAAAAATATGCAAAAATGTAGTATGAGTACCAACAGTGGTACCCAACAAGTAGCAAGACTAACCTCATCGGAGTAGTGACGAGGAACAGTCAAGACACCTATTGGACTAAATAATCTGAGCAAGTATAAGTGGATAACTTACAGAGTATAACAAAAACAATACGTATAATGACAATAATGATACAATGCTTACCATAGGAAATAAAAACTACCATTAACAGCGGAACACCACAAGAAATAACATAGAAGAGTAAGTTGAACACAATTTAAACCCGTTGGATTCTATTAAAGGAAAGACATGTAGCAACTAGATAAAAATATTCACTTTCAAATCAGGTTTTATCCAATAATCTCCACGAGGTACCGAACCTCAAATATTCACAATTCACGGGTCCCATTTTGTGAACCATAAACACTGGCAATTTTGTGCCTTCATTACAACCAATAACTGCACGGACGACACACGTGCCAATACAACCACACGAGGGTGTGTATAAATGATCACTAACATCATGATCCATTTTCTTAAATCGTTAGGGGTGATTAACTACGTGTATGCTTGTGCCAGTGTTCTATCACAGTTCCAGTCAACAAGTAAGAGTAGCGACAATGAATGACTCATAAGAAACGATCACTACGAAATGAACACGGTATAACTCACACAAAGTAGGCACACCAGTACACAAATAACGACAATAACAATGCCCTCATGCCATCACAATCAATCCCCGACATAGCCCACCTTGTCTCGCCACGTGCACAATAATAAAGTAAATGTCCGCCTTGTCTCGTCACATGTGCATAATAATGTTCTCACCTTGTCTCGCCACATGCGCAACTCACATATATAGCCCGGCTTGTCCCGCCACATGTACAAATATCAATAGCAACAATATCACGACAGAAACCTCGTGCCACACAATAACATCCGCACGACAGAAACCTCGTGCATCACAATGACAACCGCACGACAGAAACCTCGTGCATCACAATGAAAATCGCACGACAGAAACCTCGTGCATCACAATAACAACCGCACGACAGAAATCTCGTGCATCACAATAACAATCGCACGGAAAAAATCTCGTGCATCACAACAAGTACAACATCAACAATGACAATAATAATAACATAAGAGTACAACAAATAAATCAACTCAGGAACTCCTGAACTCAAAGAAACAGAATAAACGAATTCACAAGGAAAGATACAACAAGAAATAACGATACCACCTAGAAATATCTCAACAAGGTAGATATATTGTGTAGCAATGACCTCCACATAAGTGCAATTCAACAACAAGGGAGATATCACGAGTCGATAATTCCAAATAAGGATAACTGACTTCATTTAGGATTTAGCACTCACGAAAGAAGCACAACAATTACAATTAATGATAAGCAACAGAAAGGATAATCAGGGCCTCGGTTAAGGATAAACATTTACAAAAGAGATAATAATGATTTCAACTAAAGATAAGCAGTTAGGAAAAGATGGCATGGAAAACAAAGAGGCAACAACTTCAGTTAAGGCACGCAAGAATCAATTAGGCAATTAGAATGGAACATGAAGCAATTAATTCCAAATAAAACACGTAGAGGTAAAACTAATAAATGGGAAAAGCTTAATATAATAAAACAACTTCATAACTAACGAACATAAGAAGCTATGAGCCCTAAAAGGTCGATTTTCCATAAATAATCCCGTGCACGCACTCGTCACCTCGCATTCATGGACTTTACATGATACAATAATCATAAAAGACTCATATCATAAGGGGTAGTTTCCCCCACACAAGGTTAGGCAAGATACTTACCTCAAAGCAGACAGACCGATACTCTAAAATGAACCTCTCGGGTGAAATGACCTCCGGACGGCTCAAATCTAGCCAAAATAACTTCAAAGCATAAATAAAAATCATAAGAGACTATCCAGGATCATAAAGCCTCAATCTTTATCAAAAAATAATAATCAACCCAAAAGTCAACCGCCGTGCTCGCACCTCGAAACCCGACAAATTTTACAAAACCCGAACACCCATTGCGATATGAGTTCAACTATACTAAAATTATCAAATTCCAATACCATTTCATCCCTCAAATATTCATTTTATATTTTGAAAGTTTTCTTCAAAATCCTCATTTTCCCTCAACTCAAAAGACTAATTTAATGATAAAAATAAAGATGTAATCATGGAATATAATAAATGCTAGGTGAAGAATACTTACCCCAATGATTAGCTTGACAAACCCATGAAAAATCTCCCAAAACCGAGGTTTACAACTCAAAATATGGAGGAAATGGCCAAACCCTTGACTTATATGATTCTGCCCATGACTTCCGCATTTGCGAACAAAGAAGCGCATCTGCACAATCGCATTCGCAAGAGAACCTTCGCATCTGCAAACTCAACTAGCCAGACTTGGATCCGCATCTGTGGAATTATAGTCGCACCAGCGACCTTGCAGAAGCGCCAAAAGGATTGCAGAAGCGAACTGCTTCGCAACTGCGATCGCTATACCGCAAAAGCGGCCTTCGCACAAGCGCGCCAGCCTCCGCAAAAGCAACCAGGATCATGCAGTAGCGGAGCCGCACTGTCACAACCCCAAATCCTAACAGGCCGTGATGACATAGAGTAATGTATTTAATAATAAGCATGCAACCATAGCATAGAGTAATGTATTTAAGTCTTAGCGTTCCCATATTAGCCTAAACAAACCTCCCAAGAACTGGAGTCAATAGTCATGAGCATCTAAGAATAAATAAATCTAACTCTGCTAAAACTATAATATATGTCTCTGAATCAAATGCTAAAACTAAATAAGGAAGGGAAATGGAGAAGCTGTGGACGCTGGACAGCTACCTCCAAATCTCGTGAAATGCTGCTAACGAACAAGGCAGCTACTGCTCCAAATCGGTACCTGAATCTTTGCACAGAGGCACAGGGAGTCTTTATGAGTACGCCAACTCAGTAGTAATGAAAATAAATCACAGTATGAGAAATATAAAACACACTGTACAAATACACAATTTCACAAAAGCCAGTAAAACACCAAGTCACTAGATAGTATTCATCAAATACACGAGTTCAAAAATCAGTTTCCAGAAATCCGTTGAAACCAGTATAATATCAGTACTCAATAAAACCCAGTTTGAAAATGAAGTAAATCATAGTTTGAAAACTCAGTAAACATATTCATAAAACTGCCCCTCGGGCCATAATCATATCTCGTAACAATATCTTTCAGTATTAGACCATCAGGCAACCTCAAAATCACTCTACCCATCAGGCAACCTCACAATCACTCTGCCCATCAGGCAACCTCACAATCACTCAGCATAAGCCCCGCGGGCATCACTCATTAGGTACCTGCGCTCACTGGGGGTGTGTAAAGACTTCGGAGGGGCTCCTACAGCCCAAGCGCTATAATAAGCCACATCATGGCATAAACACACACAATATAGGCCCGTAGCCTCACTCATATCATATCATCCTCACAATATAGGCCAGCAACCTCACTCAGCCAAACACTCTCAATTTGCCCTTCATGCCATAAATATACCGGGTTCTTGACCCAAAAACAGTGTTTCATTTTCAAGAATTAGTATCAAAATACTCTGAGTGTCAAAACAATTTCATAGGAAAAGACTGAGTGAAAAATCATAATGTATCAGTGAGGAAAATAGTAAAACATAACCCCCAAGGGGTAACAAGTCGGCACTAGGCCCCAAACATGGCTTACAACCCAAATTATATCATGTATATATAGTACTATTGGAAATAAGCTTTAGAAATCCGTTTCGCGACTCAATAGTCGCCTAAGTAAGGGATATATCTCCAAAGTTTCAACCTTTACTTTTCAAAACCCGTGAAAGGGTGCATAGTCCGGGGTTTCATACCCTCAGGACATGATTTAAAGACATTACTTACCTCAAACTAGCCCGAAACTACTTCGCAATGCGTTTGCCTTTCGAATCAACTTCCGGATGCTCCAGATCTACCAAGTTCAGATTTTTATCATCAAATTATGCTCAAGGAATAAATTCCAATTAAAAAATATCGAATTTAGCTCAAAAATCCGAATTCGGTCAAAACCCGACCCCCGGGACCGCATCCCGAAACTCAGAAATTCTTAAACCAAAATGTTTTTTGTTCTCTCACGAGTCCGTACATATAAAGAACACCAAAATCGGAGTTCGTTTGACCCCTCAAATCGACCCTTAAAGATCTCATAATCTCAAGCCCTAAAACCCAATTTTTCTACTGATTATCCATGAATTTAAACTGGTTTTATGTTCTATAATCATCCATAATCGAGTTTTCAAGTCCAAAAATGCCCGTTAACCACCCGAAATCAATCCCGAGCCCCTCGGGACCCCAACCAAACTTACCAACATATCCCATAACATCATTCAAACTTAGTTGCACTATCAGAACACCAAAACTAACATCAAAACCCCAAATTTGTATCGGATTCAAGCCTAAGAACTTTGATATTTCTAAATTTTCACCAATGATGCCGAAACTATCCAAATCAACTCCGATTAACCTGAAATTTTGTAGACAAGTCCAAAATGACATTACGAACTTGTTCCAACTGTCGAAATTCCATTCCGACCCGATAGCCTATTTTCCACTGTCGACCGGAATCGCCAAAAAAACTAACTTTTACCAATTCAAGCCTAATTCTACACCGGACATCACAACATTATTCTGAACACACTCCTAAGTCCCAAATCACCTAACCAAGCTATCCGAGCCATAAAATCCGCATTCCGAGTTTGTTTACCAATAAGTCAACTCTTAGTTGACTTTTCCCATTTTAAGGTTATTTTTAAGGACTAAGTGCCTGAGTTCTCATTTCACCATTCCGATTTCAAGCCTATCAACTCTAACACATTAATAACAAAATAACCAATCTATAATAAGTCAACAACAACAATTATAATGCAGGTTTCGCGTAACGACAGACCGTGTCGTTACACCATCAGGCAACCTCACAATCACTCTACCCATCAGGCAACCTCAATATTACTCTACCCATCAGGCAACCTCACAATCACTCTGCCCATCAGGCAACCTTACAATCACTCTGCCCATCAGGAAACCTCACAATCACTCAGCATAAGCCCCGCGGGCATCACTTGTTAGGTACCTGCGCTCACTAGGGGCGTGTACAGATTCCGGAGGGGCTCCTACAGCCCAAGCGCTATAATAAGCAACAATATGGAATNTATAGGCCAGCAGCCTCACTCAGTCAGACACTCTCAATTTGCCCTTCAGGCCATAAATATACCGGGTTCTCGACCCAAAAACAGTGTTTCATTTTCAAGAATTAGTATCAAAATACTCTGAGTGTCAAAATAATTTCACAGGAAAAGACTGAGTGAAAAATCATAACGTATCGGTGAGGAAAATAGTAAAACATAACCCCCAAGGGGTAAGCAAGTCGGCACTAGGCCCCAAACATGGCTTACAACCCAAATCATATCAAGTATATATAGTACTATTGGAAAAAAACTTTAGAAATCCATTTCGCGACTCAATAGTCGCTTAAGTAAGGAATATATCTCCAAAGTTTCAACCTTTGCATTTCAAAACCCGTGAAAGGGTGCATAGTCCGGGGTTTCATACCCTCAGGACAAGATTTAAAGACATTACTTACCTCAAACTAGCCCGAAACTACTTCGCAATGCGTTTGCCTTTCGAATCAACTTCCGGATGCTCCAAATCTACCAAGTTCAGATTTTTATCATCAAATTATGCTCAAGGAATAAATTCCAATTGAAAAATATCGAATTTAACTCAAAAATCCGAATTCGGTCAAAACCCGACCCCCAGGCCCGCATCTCGAAACTCAGAAATTCTTATAGAAAAATGTTCTCCGTTCTCTCACGAGTCCGTACATATAAAGAACACCAAAATCAGAGTTCGTTTGACCCCTCAAATCGACCCTTAAAAGTCTCATAATCTCAAGCCGTAAAACCCAATTTTTCTACTGATTTTCCATGAATTTACACTGGTTTTATGTTCTATAATCATCCATAATCGAGTTTTAATGATCAAAACACTTACCTCTATGAAGAACAAGGATTTTCCCCTTCAAAAATCGCCTCAAAATCTCTTTGTCCGTACAAAAATGATGTAAAAAGGGTTTAGGTCGTGGAGGGGTTTATTTAAATATGCCCATGTATTCCTTCATCGCGAACGCGGCCTCCTCCCCGCGTTCGCGAAGCACAAAATCTCTGGGGCCCAAATTAATGCAATGCGAAAGCACTTACCTGGTCGCGAACGCGATTCACTGCCTGGCCTGCCCTCCGCGAACGCGCTCCACTCCACGCGTTCGCATAAGTCTAAACCCCTAGAGCCACCAACCGCTCGAACCTCTTCGCGAACGTATCCTCCTGATCGCGAACGCAGTACATCCTCCCCCTAGACCTTCGCGTTCGCATCCTTCCCTTCGCGAACGCGAAGAACAAATCCTCAGCTTCCCTGATTAACCCTTTGCGAACGCGGGACCCCACCCGCGAACGCGATGCACAAATTCTCTGCAACACAACACCAGCAAAACAACCTAAGTTCAAAACCTAAAATCGATCCGTTAACCACCCGAAACTCTCCCGAGCCCCTCGGGACCCCAACCAAACTTACCAACATATCCTAATACTTCATTCAAACTTAGTTGCACTCTCAAAACACCAAAACTAACATCAAAACACCAATTTTCACCGGATTCAAGCCTAAGAACTTTGATATTTCTAAAATCCACCAACGATGCCAAAACTATCCAAAACAACTCTGATTGACCTGAAATTTAGCAGACATATCCAAAATGACATTGCGAACCTGTTCCAACTGTGGGAATTCCATTCCGATCCTGATAGCCTATTTTCCACTGCTGACCGGAATCGCCAAAAACTAACTTTCGCCAATTCGAGCCTAATACTACAGTTGGCATCACAAAATTATTCAGGACACACTCCTAAGTCCCAAATCACCCAACGAAGCTATTCGAGCCCTAAAATTCGCATTCCGAGGTAGTTTACCAATAAGTCAACTCTCAGTTGACTCTTTCCATTTTAAGGCTATTTTAAGACTAAATGGCTAAATTCTCACCACAACCATTCCGATTCCGAGCCGACCAACTCTAACACATCAAGATCAGTATAACCAACCTATAACAAGTCAATTACAGTAATTTTTAATGCAAGTTCTAGGTAACGACCGACCAGGTCATTACACGCACCTGCGCTCCAAGATGTCGCAGGAGTAGAGCACCAGAACCAGACATGTTCACAACCATGAAAATCATCTGAAACTCGTCAGAAACACACCCGGGAGCCCTGAGACCCCGTCCAAGCATACTAACAAATTCCATACCCTAATATGGACCCGCTCGAGGTCTCAAATCACATCAAACAACGTCACAACTACGAATCGCGCCATGAATCGAGCTTATGAACTTTCAAATCTTCCAACTTCTAAAACTCGTGCCGAAATCTATCAAATAAACCCGAAATGACGTCAAATTTTGCAGGCAAGTCCAAAATGACATAACAGAGCTTTTTTCAACTCTCGAAATCGCATTCTGACCCCCATATCACCAAGGTCAACTCTTGGTCAAACCTCTCAACCTTCCAAACTTCAACTTTTCCATCTTTCGCCAAAATGCTCCAAATTACTCTACGGACCTCTAAATCCAAATCCGGACGCACACCTTAGTCCAAAATAACCATATGAAACTGTTGAAATCATCAAAGCCCCATTCCAGAGCCGTTTACACAAAAGTCAAAATCCGGTCAACTCTTACAATTTAAGCTTCTAAAATAAGACATTCTTCCAAATTGATCCCGAATCATCCGAAATCCGAACTCGACCACACACGTAAGTTATAACACATAATACGAAATTGTTCAAAATCTTATGCCGCCGAACGAGACTTAAATCACAAAATGACCGGCCGGGTCGTTACACTTACAAATATATATAATAGTGCAACGTGATTGACATGCACTTTAGCCATATCACCGCCACTTAAACGTAATCAACAGCCAATTGCAACTTTTTTCGTCACAGAAATTGCTTGTTGTGTCGGAGTCAAGGAGATTTAGTGTCTGCTTAGTCAAAAAATGCAAATTTTAAAAGTGCTTTTGTTCAAAAGTGTTTTTACAAAATAACAGTTTGTGTTTGGCCAACTCGTTTGAGTAGTACTTTTTTGAAGCTTATTGTATTTGGTGAATCTTTTTAAAAATATTTTTAAGTACCAAATAACAAAAAAGGACAATAAATATTCAATTTGCAATTAGTATTATTTAGAAAAGAAAAATAAATTTAAATGTTTATTAGAAAAGAATTCAATTAAAATATAAAACGTAAAATAAAAATAAAAATAAAAATTAAAAATTCCAGTCAATAGTTATTCCAGAGCAATAACATTGATGGTTTGGATTACTTACTGTTTACATGATAATTTAAAGGAGAATAAATAATTACCCCCTCAGCTAGTCTCAATTTGCTAGTTACACATTTAAACTTTGCGAAAATTCTATAACCCCCCAAAACTATTTGAAGTGTAATTATTTCATCGTTTTTGCTGATTTGGCATAGAAAATTATTACACTCTCCATCAAACGCGTGTAAATCAAGTAGAAAAGTACTCTTGATCAAAAATCAATAAAATTGGATGGTAAACTCCATTTTGACCGGCCAAGCTCGATTACTCCACTTTTCTTTCACTCCATCTATAATTTCTTCTCCATTCTCTCAAAGACCCATCCTTTATATATCACTAGCCTCAAACCCAATTCTTTATTTCACTAAAATTATTTATTTGAGCCACAAAAATTAAAAATCAAATTATAAAAATTATTTAGTTTAGCCAAAGAAAGTAATAGGTCATCCGTTATGCTTTCTCTAAAATATTTTCCCTTTCCGCCGGAGCTTCATGGGCGTTGCCCCGTTCCCCAAGCAGATGTTTGTTTTCAGTGACAAATTTATAATTTTTTCTTTACGGAGTCTAATATTCTTGTCAAAATATTCACTACATCACCTTTTAGCGTTATTTTTTCTTTGGAAATTTTATTCCAAAACGAGGATAATAACATTGCTAATAGGGTTTTAAATTTTTTGTTTTATACATAAGAAAGCAAAGGAAAAATGAGATTAGTGTTCTCGAGGTGTTTTCCTCACTATTTGGGAACAAGCTATGTATAATTTTTTGATTTCTCTTATGGAGGTTGATGGCTTGATACTGATTTGGATTTGCTGGTTTCTTTGTGATGATTCAGTGTGTGATTTTAATTTGATGGTTAAAAATAATGAAAATATGATTTGTAGAATATGGTGGGAGAAAAAGTAAGAAAGAACGCAAAAGATCACATTTTAGAAAGAAAAAAAATAACGTGGCAATACATGTGTAGTGTGTGAGTATCACTGCCCAACTAAAATTTGGTCTTAGTCATGTGAGGTGGTAATAATTTCATGTTGAACAAGTTTAGGAGGGGATATAGAACCCCCACAAACTTAAAGTGTGTAGTTAAAAAAAGGGGACAAGTTGAGGGGTAATAAAGTATTCTCCCATAATTTAAATATGTCAAATACATAATTCAATATAAATTTAAAATATACTCTTAGGAATAGGAGAAAGAGAATAAAATTTGGTTAAAACAAAAAAGAGAAGAAATGTATAGTGCAAGTAAAAAGAAAAAGAGAAAAGGGGTAAGGAAAAGAAAAATGTTAAATTAATGGGAGATAATTTGGAAAATATAAATTTATTGTAAGGTCATTTTTGTCTTGAATAAATTTATTTTTTGCTTCTGCCTTTTTGGAAGAAGCTAAAATTTGTAATTTCTCCACAGAAGCAGAAAACTGCTTCTAGTGTTGAAACATACTTTTTCATTTTGGCCAAACACCTTAGAATTTTCAAAAAGTACTTCTTTTGACCAAAAAAGTACTCTTAACCTCTTAGAATTTTGGCCAAACAAGCTCTCAATTTGCTTGGTTGGGTTCTTTGCTTGCTTATTCCACTTCTTAATCCTGCTTCCATCTCATTATTTTGTACTAACATGGACCTGAGATAAACTAGATATGCTTTAACTCCTATGCTAATCGATATTTATATCCAAAAAAAACGTGTTAGAATTGAACGTTGAAGTAATCTTAAGAGAAATAAAAAATTGATAGTCTAATTATATAATAGTGTTATAGTTTCTGAGAAAGTAACAATATCTCGTCGGATACTACAATAGAAGTGTGTTGAAACATAGACATTAAAGCCTTTATTATGAACACAAACACTCATTCCATCAAATAAGTGTGCTAAAAAGAAAACTATAACAGTTCAAGAGCAGATTTAGTATTTGTAGAAGTGAATTTAGGAAGGGCAATAGGCGGGTAGGGGCAAGACGGGGCAGGTTAAGTCTTCCCCTGCCAAAATTTTGTCCTACCCTGTCCTGGCCCGTTTAACTCCTTGCCCTATTTAGACCTCACCCCACCCTGCCTCGTTTCGCCCTGCTCCGTCCTGCTAATCCTTTTTTATTGTTTTTTTAAAAAAAAATATTATCAAAATAAAATATTTTCCCGATTCATTTATAATTAAGCAAAACAAAGTATTATATTTATGTTCACAAACACGTCTCTGAACTATCAACTTGTTAGATCTATATGATTTCTAAAGTTACATGTGAGACCCATTTACGACTAGTTATTAAGTCTCCTTTGTCACACCTCCTTTTTCACTACCCCTGATTAATGAAGGGTAATAAGGGAGTTTTTTACTTTAAGTGAAATTGTTCGATTTTGGGATTTATTATTATTTCAGAGTCGCCACCCGGATTTTTGACGATGACCCGGGACACCGTTTTATTTTAAAAATCCCAAACCGAGGAATTTTTGACTTTGTTTTGATTTGTCTGCGACCAGAAATCCAAGTAACAAATTCTGTTAACCCGGGAGAAGGCGTTAGGCATTCCTGAGTTCCGTGGTTCTAGCACGATCGCTTAATTATTAATATTTGGCCTAAGTTATCTGATTATTTACGTATTTTAGCCTATTGTGCATTTAGCCTTTTTAACTTTTAACCGCTTTTAATATTTATGGATTTATCTTGAAACAAGTCACGATGGCGTGCACTTGTTTGTTTTTGGACACATTGTAACCGCGCCACATGAAATGCACCCGCGATTTACAATATGTGATTTTTATTATTGTTCCATGTTGTAATCAGGGGCACGAGTTGCCACACCCGAGTGTAGATTACATAACCATGACTATGGTCACGATGATTTAATTGCATATCTAGAGCAAACTATTATGTTCATAATTTTCCTAAAACAACTAATTAGAGATTCTGATAAAGTAATGATTTGTGGATAAAGTATTATTGAGTAAATGGGTTAATATTTTAGGAAGTCAAAGTCATATCTACATATCACACAACTTTTTTACTAACAGACTATCTTGTTACGCCATCACGTTCAATAGGCAAAACCAGAGAAGTGCATAGGTAATAGAAAGATCGATGTTCTAAGTAAATAACATTAATAGAAATACAGAGGGTTACTTCGTTAGCATTCCTATGACATATGAAATGTAAAAAGTCACTGATGCACAATTGTTCTTCTCATAGTACCCCAAAGTGATAAGTAATTGTTTATTTAAGTTTCTTCAAGGATAACGTAATTAATTCATACAGAGCTAACTTCCTTGTTCTTTTGAAGGGAGCTAACCAATAACTAAATTGATTACCATTAAGATACTTCAACAAGTTGAATTGATGTTGCCCTTAATATAACCGATAACTAATTATACATTTAAAATCTCAAAATGAATACATATCTTTCCGTGAATGCTATTTTGGATTGACTACACATTTCCCAAATAATAAGATGGTTCCCTATAGTCACCCAACAATCCACTAGAACTTATTATTTATGCTAAGCAAACCTGGAGAACAAAATTAGAATATGCAATTAACTTATGTTGATTTTCGGTTAGTTATAAACAAAGAATTTGCTCACAATTCAGAGAATAAAGCAGCAATCAGTAGATACCAAGTTACTCATTTTGCGTTTCGACAGATCAAATACTTGGTTTTGGCATTCCAATAGTTTCAAAGGTTAAACGAGGAAAGAATTTCAGACAGATTTAGACATAGACATGTTGAATCCAGTATCAGAACAAATCCAAAACAATAGTTCCAGAACTTAACAGAGAAAGTAAATACAAGTCAACAACACACATAATGAGTCTATGAATTAGGACAAAATCAGCTCACAAGCAAATTAAAATTTTCATTTAGGATTCAAACAAACTGAAAACTATCAGAGGTACTGCAAGAGTATAACCGAACAAGTCCATCTTCAGTTATGGTTTAAATAGGGCTGAACAAAGAGGCTAAACACACATACTCAACATGAAGAAATTCGAGAATTTTTGCCTATATAATCAACATAAAAGAGAACAGGGAAGATGACGTACCTGAAAGCAAAAATTGCAAAAAAAAAAAATCTTAACCGTAAACAAGGTAGCAACAAACAGTAATGGACAACAACTTTCAGCTGCAAGCAACCTCTTTAAATCCAGAAAGAAGGAAAAATTTCGGAGTTATTTCTCTCCAAACACCATTGGAAATTCCAATTTTCTCGTCTCTCTTGTTTCAATTATTTCATGCGCGCTTCTGATTTTCCTTCTCTTTCTCGATATCTATGTGTGTGTGGGTGTTTTCGACGGATTTTGGTGAGGGAAGGAGGGAGAAGTGATGGGTGTTGGAGTTTGAAGAAGGGAAACCCGTCTGATAAGAATTAGGTCTTCAGAGAGAGAGTTCCGTGAAGGAGAGGATTTTTCTTTCTCTTAATTGTGCCCCATATTTTGTATCTGGCTGCCGCTCTTCGCTACTGAGGATGGAGATGAGGAAAATCGAGAGTGAAGAAGGAAGGAAATGGAAGGCGCTGGTCTTCAGGGGATTGGGGGAGGGATCGTTCTCCTTCTCGCTGCTGAAGATGGAGGTCAGATTTTTGTGTCTAGGTCTCTGTTGAAGAGGAGGTGGTGAGCAGGCAGCAAGGGAGGGGGCGGCACAACTCCTGATAGCGATTAGGTCTCCTCCTTTTGTCTAGCTTTTAATTGTTTTAATAGATGAAGGGGAACGGGTCAGGTTGGCGGGTCATGGGTTCTGGACCGGTTTTCTTTTGGGCTGGGTGGAATTGGTGTGATGGGTAAGCGTTGGGCCCAGAAAAGTTGGTCCAAATTCAAGTTCAAACTTTTAAAAAACAACATTTTCCTTCTTTATTAGGCTTTGCGCAATTAACTATTTAGACTCAAATCTTAATTTAAATTCCATTTTTTGGCTAGCCTATTTATTTATTTTACCTAATGACGGACTAATGTAATTAATTAATTAATTAACCCAAGAATGCGATCTTTGATTTTTAGTTATTTAAAAGATGCATTTAATAATGTAATTAAATCCTAAAAGTGCAAGTTAAACCTAAGATGGCATGAAATGAAAATGTGATAATTTTTTATGATTTTTCTATAATTTTAAAGTATTAAACATGCATGAAATGCAACTAAATAGAGAAAAAACTCCTAAAATTCATAAAAAAATTATTTTTGATTATTTTTAGGAGTAATTTCCATGCGGGGAAAAAATTGAGTATTCACAGCTGCCCCTCTTTGCTCGAGAAAATGAAGAGTTTTCGGGCAAAGATAAAGTGAGCAACTACGAGCAATTTTGCCTGTTTGGTACTCCATTTGGAAGCATTTTGAAAAATATTTGACCGAACCTTGCTTCACGGGTTGCCTACATATCTTTGACTATAAAGAAATCAAGTCAGTGTAGTTCTGGAAGTTTTGGTAGTTGGGACTACCGGGAAGCTGTGATTTCACTGCTGTTGCTGCTGCTTACTGCTTGCTGAGCTCCTTATTACACCAAAATCAAAAATGAAAAAGACTAAACTAAACCTATCAACTGTGAGTTACAAGAGTCCTATCTATTAGTCTGCTGAAGCATGATCTTGAATCTTGGCTGTTTTTATACAGACTTGATCTGGACCTTGATGCTTGTTAGTTGTAGGCGCTGGTTCAATCTTCTTCAGCATTTCGGATCAAGAAGGGACACGCACCACTTGTGACTTCAGTCTTGTCTTGAGCGGTCCACATCTTTTTCGCTTCTGTACTTTGGATTAAATCTTCTCTTTCCTCTTTTGTTTTATCATTTTGTATCGAAACTTCTTCTTTTGGTCGTCTCGAGTTCCAATGTCCTAAATATGTAATCTGCACAAAAATCAAACAAACAAACAAAATTTTCTGCCCCAGTTTTCACTAGAAAAATTTCGTGAGTTATTGTAAGGAAATCTACACTATTGTGTTATTAAAAGTGGTGAAAAACCGGGAGCAGTGCACCCGGAGTTATTGTAGACTGGGGAGTGGATACCATATATCTCCAAGCAAGCTCAACTAGGGGTTGGAGACCTATGTTGCAAAATAAAATCAACTAGGGATTGTATGCCCTATGTTGGAAAAGAAATCAATTAGGGAATGTATACCCTTAATTGAAAAAGAAAACATCAATTAGGGAATGTATACCCTTAATTGGCATCGACTAGGGAGCGTGTAACCCCATGTCGGGAAGAGAAAATCAATTAGGGAGTGTATACCCTTAATTGAAAAAGGAAAACATCAATTAGGGAGTGTATACCCTTAATTGGAAAAGGAAACATCAATTAGGGAGTGTATACCCTTAATTGGGAAAGCATAACATCAATTAGGGAGTGTATACCCTTAATTGGAAAAGTAAAACATTAATTAGGGAGTGTATACCCTTAATTTCCATCGAGTAGGGAGCATGTGCACCCATGTCGGGAAAAGAAAATCAATTAGGGAATGTATACCCTTAATTGGAAAAGAAATCATCAATTAGGGAATGTATACCCTTAATTGGCATCGACTAGGGAGCGTGTGCCCCCATGTAGGGAAAAGAAAATCAATTATGGAATGTATATCCTTAATTGGAAAAGAAAACATCAATTAGGGAATGTATACACTTAATTGGAAAAGAAAACATCAATTAGGGAATGTATACCCTTAATTGGAAAAGAAATCATCAATTAAGGAATGTATACCCTTAATTGGAAAAGAAATCATCAATTAGGAAATGTATACCCTTAATTGGCATCGACTAGGGAGCGTGTGCCCCCATGTCGGAAAAAAAATCAATTAGGGAATGTATACCCTTAATTGGAAAAGAAAACATCAAATAGGGAATGTATACCTTTAATTGGAAAAGAAAGCATCAATTAGGGAATGTATACCCTTAATTGGAAAAGAAATCATCAATTAGGGAATGTATACCCTTAATTGGCATTGACTAGGGAGCGTGTGCCCCTATGTCGGGAAAAGAAAACCAATTAGGGAATGTATACCCTTAATTGGAAAAGCAGATCATCCATTAGGGAATGTATACCCTTAATTGGCATCGACTAGGGAGCGTGTGCTCCCATGTCGGGAAAAGAAAATCAATTAGGAATGTATACCCTTAATTGGAAAAGAAATCATCAATTAGGAAATGTATACCCTTAATTGAAAAAGAAAACATCAATTAGGGAATGTATACCCTTAATTGGAAAAGAAAGCATCAATTAGGGAATGTATACCCTTAATTGGCATCGACTAGGGAGCATGTGCACCCATGTCGGAAAAATAAAATCAATTAGGGAATGTATACCCTTAATTGGAAAAGAAAACATCAATTAGGGAATGTATACCCTTAATTAGAAAGGAAAAACATCAACTAGGATGTATACCCTTAATTGGAAAAGAAAATATCAATTAGGGAATATATACCCTTAATTGGAAAAGAAAAAATCAATTAGGGAATGTATACCCTTAATTGGCATTGACTAGGGAGCGTGTACTCCCATGTCGGAAAAGGTGTAGCTAGGGTCTGGAGACCTTATACCACTTCAGATTTGAGCTGTTTTCGATAGTTTTGTTTTTGAATGAATGCGGGAAAGGATTTTGGAGAAAACTTCCCTTTTGAAGTTGTTGCTGCAGAGCTGCTTCTAGATCTTGCGCCTTTTCTCTTGGTTGCACCTGCCTTTTGCACGGTTGCTTTTGAGTTGCACATGTTTCCTTCAAACAAAGAACAATTTTTTAGTTTGAACGGTGGTTGGTTTTGCGGCTTTGATTATTTCAACTGTTTGATCTCGGCTCTTTTGACGAAGATCTCAACCGCTTGCTTGCTGGGGATTGGGTTTCGTTTCCAAATCCGGAGACCTTGGCTTTCCAGTTTTTGTCGTGGTGATCGGTCACGCGGGACCCAACATTTCAACTTTATTCTGCCTTTGTAGGCCTTTCACTTGTTTTTCTTTTGGATTTCTAAAGCATCGGGGGTGTTTTGGACCCTCGAATTCTGCTGCAACGGTTAATCGTGTGGGACTTAACTCTTTTCTAACTTTATTTTGCCTTCATTGGCCTTTCATTTCTAATTTTTCCTTCCATTTGACTTTAAAGTATTTGGAGCATTTCGGCTTTTCAATCCTTTCCGAGGGGATTATCCACGTAGGACTTAACCTTCCACTCCAATTGCCTTTATAGGCATTTCGATTTGATCTTCTCCCTTCAAAAGTTATGTTTAAAGCATCGGCCGTCGCAGCCAGTCGGGATTGACTTGATGCCCCTGAAGAGGCTCGATGCCCTTTGCATATCGGCTTGCGTCAAGCGAGAACCCTGTAAGTCAGTTTTTCCATCCTTTCTTTGTTTTACCTTAGAAATAGAGTCAGACTGAAAGGGATTGAAAGAGAATAGCAAAGAAACGGAGATAATGAATTTTGACAAGAAATATCCCTTTCGGGGAGATAAAAAGGACTTATCTGGAGTGTACGCGGATTTCAATGAACATGACATGCGTCTTGGACTGGATTCCTGATCTATATAAACCATCTGACTCTCAGAAATTCGTCACGACTTTTAACTCGAGGTTGAGAAACCTTGCCCCAGACCATGTCGATATCAGTGACCAATCATCTTCTTTTCGATTAGTAGTGCCCTTTTCCGGTTTTCACCAGCTAACCTCTCTCATTTCTCTTCTCGCCATCGCCATGTAGTGCTCTTTGCGAGTTTTCACTTACAAGACTCTCTCATTTTTAATTTCTCTACTCACCGTCGCCTTATGGTGCCCGTGTGGGTTTTCACCGATAAGACTCTCTCATTTAATTTTCTCTCATTTTTTGTATGAGGTCCAGATAGATGTATCTTCCCATTCTGGCTTTTCTTTTCCGATCGATCGGAAGGACTTGAATAGAATTTGGGGTAAAAGAATTTGTATTGAATTACAAACTTGGAACTTTCAGGCGAATCATTGCCGAATCTCAACACTTTCCCCAGCTTAAACTCTTGGGAGAAATGTGGATTTTTATTTTGGTGTGACTGAACCCCAGGGAGAAGCTGCCTACGTATCCTTTCGGAATCAAGTCAGACGTAGTTCAAGGAAACATTTTGTTTTTGTTTTGGTTTTTGTTTTGATTTTTGTTTTGTTTTTCCTCTGTTTTGTTTTATTTTCTCTTTCTTTTGCTTTCCTTATTCTCTTTTTCTTTTCTTTTCATTTTTTTTTGTTGCTCTTTTTTTTTTCTTTTTGTTTTTCAACAACACTTTCACGTTCCAAAGAGGGTAACCAAAGGAAGGTAACCGACTCAAAGGGTTGGAAAAAGTGTTTGGGTAGCGATATTGAAAGCCTTCGTCATCTCAATCGGAGAACATTTAATACTATATGGAGGATCAAAGATAGTACCTTTTGACTGCACCTGCGTTGACAGTTGTTTCTGGGACATTTTCTTGGAGCCCCAAGTACAACGCACTCTTTTGGCAGTACTCTTGTCGCAATGCATAGACCTTTCCAATCTGAACCAATTTTCCTTTGGCTATTCCGATTCATTGTTTTATTTCCTTGATCAAACTTCATTTGCATTTCTGATCCCTGATTTATTATTTCGAACCCTGACGGCGTTTTAAGATCTTTTGACTGCACCTGCATTCAGAGTTGTTTCAGGGACAATTTCTTTGATGTACCCCAAGCACAAACGCACTCTTTTGGTAGTACTCTTGTAGTAATGTATGGACCTTTCTAATCTAAACCAATTTTCCTTTGGTTATCCTGATTGATTTATTTCGTTGATCTAACTTCATTTGCATTCTGACTCTTGATTCATTATTTCGGAGTCTGACAACATTTTAAAATCTGGGCATGAAGTCCGCAGTCATGTCATGTTATTGAAATCTGCATTTAAACAGAACTGAAAGTAGCATAAGAAAAAATACAAGATTAAGAAAAGAGACATTCTTGGAAAATGAAATATCAAATCCATTTGATTTTTGATTTTTGATTGATTTTTTTTTTAAAATTTAAAGATAGAAGGGTTTAAATTGGAAAGTAAGACAATAAAGTAAAACATCCGGATCACATCCTGAGATAATCCGGACGCAGAAAGGATAGCAAGACTGGCTACCGAGACTCCCATCTGATGGGGAAACTTTCAGGCTTGACAACCGTTTTCTAGTTTTTCTTCTGTCTCGCCAATCGCTGCAATGGCCTTCTGTGCCGGATCAAATTTCTCATCTTTATAAATCATTCCGACTACTGGGCCAGTGTGAGCATATAGGGGGTTATTCATCGTATTTGGGTCTTCTTCATCCCCAAGCACTATGGCCTGGACCTCGATGAGGTCTTCCACTGCTCTTTTTAAAGTCCAACAATTTTCAGTGTTATGCCCCACTGCTCCAGAGTGGTATTCACATCTAGCATCATCCCAGTGCGAGGGGGACTCGGGGTTAGGCCGGTTCGGGGCCACTGGTTGTAGCATACCTGTCCTGACCAACTTTTGGAACAAGCTAGAGTATGATTCACTAATAGGGGTGAATTGATTCTTTTGGAAAGGCTTTCTTGAGCGCGGATTGTATTGGGAAACATTTGATTGGGGATTATATGGATCTTGGTAAGGATGGGCATTTCTGGGAAGTGAAGCTCGGTTTTGGGTATAATTTTGTGGCCTCGTGTAAGATTCCACGTTCATCACCGCATAGGGAGGCGGTGCCACGACATATGTTGCATCATCTTGATAGGGATAATAGTGTTGGGGACTTTAGGAAGCATATATGATTGGTTGAATTCCCTGTGGGACCCCTTCGAGCTCGAAGTCATCATGGCTCCCTCTTCTATCTCGTTTCTATTCAACAAACCCCCTAACCCATTCTGAACGGCTTCTGATATAGCCTTAAAAGTATCTTGACTCCAAATTCGGCCCGTTTCTAAACCACTTTCGACCATCTCCCCAATTTCGATAGCTTCAGCAAATGGTCTACCCATAGCAGACATCATGTTCTGGAAGTAGTCTGCCTCTTGGGCCTGTAGGAAGACCGTAACCATTTCTGCTTCGTCCATTGGAGGCTTTACACTAGCAGCTTGCTCACGCCATTTGACAGCATATTCACGAAAGCTTTCCACGGTTTTCTTTTTCAAATTGGACAAATAATTCCTGTCGGGAGCAATGTCCACATTATATTGGAACTGGCAGACAAAGTCTCGGGCCATATCGTCCCACACATGCCAGTGAGTAATTTCTTGACTCATATACCATTCAACATCGATTCCGGTGAGGCTTTCTCCGAAATAGGCCATTAGTAACTCATCTGTTCCACCAGCATCCCTCAGTTGGTTACAATATCGTTTTAAGTGAGCTATCGGGTCTCTGTGCCCGTCATATTTTCCAAACATTGGCATCTTGAAACCAACCGGCAGGTGAACATGTGGAAACATGCATAAATCGGAGTAGGAGAGACTCTTCTGACCACTCAAACCCTGAATGTTTTTTAAGCTTTGCTCTATGCTTCTCATCTTTCGAGTCATTTCTTCCTGCTCGGGGTTTCTCATTGTTCTTTGCTGACCCATGTGGGACTCATATTGCGGGTGCTGAGGGTATGATTTTGGCCTGGGCACTGTTGGATGTGCCGTAGTGGAAACTGGTGGTGCAACGAACATTGCTGGTTGTTCCCTTAAATCCAGCGCCTGGGGGTGATCCACATAAGGCATTCCGGGTCTATTAGACGGCATTAGAGGGTGCCCATATAGGATGAGTGGTTTGGGCACAAGGATGTTGGAAAGCTCATCTGAACTGGGAATCAACTCAGGAAAACCAGGGATTACACTTGGCGGTTCCCTACCGTTAGACAAGGCGTCCCACATTTCCAACATATGACAACGCAAAATTCTATTTTCTTCAGCAGTTGCTGATTCTGGCTGCGGAATAGCCGATGTCGGGCTATCCACATGACCGATGATTGGTAGATTGCTTACGGAGGCCATCTGTGATGACCCAAAAGGTCATCCTAAGTGATTCCAGCTAAATCTGTGTTCCGAGGCCCCGAAATCCTCCATTAATCTCACCTCGATATGCATGCGTAGCCCGGGCGTGTAGCCGGGAAGTCTTTATGTTGAAATTTGATGAAAAATTGAATTTATGATAATTAAATGAATAAAGTTAACTTTGGTCAACATTTTTGGTAAACGGACCCGGACCCATGATGTGACAGTCCCGGAGGGTCCGTAGGAAAATATGGGACTTGGGCGTATGCCTGGAATCGAATTACGAGGTCCCAAGCCCGAGAAATAAATTTTTAAAGAAAATTGTTTTCTAAAAATAATAAAGGATTTTGAAAATGAATAATTTTGTGAAAACGGTGTTACCGGGCCCGTATTATGGTTCCGGAGCCCGAAACAGGTTTAATATGGTTATTATGAGTTGTCTGTAAAATTTGGTAAGAAACGAATTTGGTTTGACGTGTTTCAGATAAAAAATGGAAAATTTGATAGTTTATGAAGTTTGAGAAAATTCAATGAATTTTGGAGTTTAATTCATTGTTTTTGATGTATTTTGGTGGTTTAATTATTTGAACAAGTCCGTAGGATGTTTATGAGGTTGTGTGTGTAATTGGTTTTGAGCCCCGAGGGCTCGGGTTAGTTTCCGGTAGGCATCGGAGTGCAAAACGTTAGAAAAATCTGGTGTTTGGTTGATTTTCTAGTGTCTGGTAGCTTAGTCTATGCGATCGCATAGGTGGAGCTGCGATCGCATATAGTTGAGAGTGGGGGAGGGGTCTGTTGTCCTCTGCGATCGCATGGATTCGTCCGCGATCGCAGTGTAGGGAGTCCGGATGTTCTGCGATCGCATTCCTTCTTCGCGATCGCGTAGTGTAACAGGGTGACTGGGTGGGGGCTAGGTAGTTCTTCTCTGCGGTCGCATCATTTCCTTCGCGATCGCAAAGGTCTGTGGAGTTAACCTTCCGCGATCGCAGCCTTCCGTTTGCAGTCGCATAGTAGGAATTCCTATAGCTCTGCGATCGCAGCCCTTCTTCCGCGATCGCAGAGATCAAAATCGCCCAGTTAATTCCTTAAGTCAAAAACAGAATACTTACACGGCATTTTTCATAATTCACCAACTTCTTCTTCCCCAAGACCCCATTGACGTTTCCCAAGCTAGTCTTCCTCCATAACCATTTGGGTAAGTGATTCTAACACTAATTTCTTCCATTTTCCTTCATCAATCACTAGAATCTAGGTCTAATAACATGAAATCAAGGTAGAAATTAGGGGTTTTGGGTAGAGTTAGGTTTATGGAATTTTTGGGAATTCAACCTCGTTTTGGGGTCGGATTCTAAAACAAATTGTATATTTGGGCTCGTGGGGGAATGGGTTATCGAGTTTTTGTCCGAACCTCGAGTTTGGACCTAGCGGGCCCGGGGTCGAATTTTGGGTATTTTTGGAAGAATAGTAGAAAATGTATGATTAGGCTTCGAAATTGGTTTATTGAGTATTTATTGATGTTAATAAATCCATTATGTCTAGATATTATTGATTCGGAATTGGATTCAAGAGAGAAGGCTGTGATTGAGGCTTGACTTGCATTTTGGAGCCGAGGTAAGTGTTTGGCCTAACCTTAGCTTGAGGGATTAGTTATAGAGTCTTATTTTCCATGTGTAATTCATGTCCAACGTATAGGCGGGGTGACGAGTGCCTATATGTTGCGGTCAAGCATGCCCGTGAGTCAATTGTGATGAATTATACAATGTTCTTAATATTCTCCGTACTATGAGTAATTGGCGATTTAGAAGTGATACCTTGATGTTGTTTCATGACATTGGGAGTTATTGTGTTATTTGTTTCAGTTGAGGCTTTTACTGCTGAAATTCTATTTCGGATGTGAGGTTGGTTATAGCTGAGTCCCTTGCCGGGACGATAGAATTTTATAGAGTATTTCCATACACTTGAGACTTCTTATTGTTGATTTTCACATTATATTGTTGCCTTTATATTATTCATTGCACGAGGGGACATGTCGTGCTTATTGTTTATTATTTAACACACGAGGGGACATGCCGTGTTAATCATTTATTATTTATTTGCACGAGGGGACATGTCGTGCTGATTGTTTGTTATTTATCGCACGAAGGGACATGCCGTGTTGATCGTTTATTATTTATTTCACGAGGATACATGCCGTGCTGATTGCTTGTTATTTATCACACGAGGGGACATGCCGTGTTGATCTTTGATTATTTATTGCACGATGGGACATTTCGTGCCGAGTGTTACTATTTATGCACGAGGGGACATTCCGTGCGGAGTGATTGCGAGATTATGCACGAGGGGACATGTCGTGCCTTTTGCTGTTCATTATCTGTCCTGAAACGTTAAATTCTGGCTTTTACTTTTTACACTTCAATTATTACCCTGTTCTAATGTGCTAGCATTTTGTTGCCCCTTTTACCCCCAGCATGTTCTCCCCGTATCTGTCTTACTTGCTTATTTCCGTCGATATTTTCCTGTTATTATGTATAATTGCACAGGTACATATATTGTTGTCGGTCCTAGCATCGTCACTACTTCGCCGAGGTTAGACTCGGCACTTACTCAGTACATGGGGTCGGTTGTACTGATGCTACATCTGCACTTCTTTATGTTGTGCAGACTACGCAGCCGGACCCGGTGGTCACTGACGGTCGGAGCATTCCATCAGTTCATACAGGAGACATCGAGGTAGACCCGCAGACGTTCGTGGGCCTTGGCGTCACCTTCTACCCTTCACTTTCAGCTCTGTCTTATCTTATAGTTCAAAGACAGTCATATGTACTTATTTTCAGACCTTTGTTTTAGTAATCTCTTAGACAGTTCGTGAGTATGTGACACCAGTTCTGGGATTTGTATATGAGTTTTATTTCGAAGTTGCTATATTATTTTTGGTAATTTATTAACCTTCATATTGCTGACCATCGATACCTTAGTTATCTTGTTCATTTTAGTTGTTAATGAATTTTATCTAGTTCAAACGTTGGCTTGTCTAGCGGGTTCAACGTTAGACGCAGTCATGTCCCGAAGGTTGGATTTCGGATCGTGACAAGTTGGTATCAGAGCCCTAGGTTGCTTAGGTCTCACAACTCACGGACAAACTTGGTAGAGTCTGAGGGATCAGTACAGAGATGTCTGTACTTATCCCCAGAGGCTGCAAAGTTAGGAATAACTTCACATCTTTCATTCTCTGTCGTGCCAATTGAATTCTGAATGCTAATTGAGTCTCTATTTTACTCTCTCGCAGATGGCGAGAACGCGTGCTTCCTCATCGACCGACCAGCAGCCTGATCCTCCTATTGCAGCTCCTACGAGGGGCCGAGGCCGAGGCCGTGCTAGAGGCCGAGGAAGAGCTAGAGCAGCAGCTCCAGTAGAGGACCCACAGGTAGACTTTGCCGGTGAGGTTCCTACTCAGACAGTCCCAGTTGGACCAACTCAGGTCCCAGAGGGGTTCATTGCCACCCCAGTGCTTCAGGACGCTCTAGTCTGCTTAGTGGGACTCATGGAGAGTGTAGCTCAGGCCGGTCTTCTTCCTACTACACCAGCTGGATCTCAGGCTAGGGGAGGGACCCAGACTCCTTCTATTCATACGCCAGAGCAGTTCGCCACTCAGTTCCAGGCTCTGGCACCTCAGACAACCGGAGTAGTTCAGCCGGGTATGGTGGCACCAACAATTGAGGGAGCAGTTATGTCAGCAGACACTCTGTGGAGGTTGGATCGGTTCACCAAGGTATTCACTACTACATCTACTGGTGCACCATTAGAGGATCCCCAGGATTATTTAGACAGTTTTTACGAGGTTCTTCGGAACATGGGCATTGTGGAGTCCAATGGGGTTGATTTTGCTACATTTCGCCTTTCTGGCACCGCCAAGACTTGGTGGAGATATTACTACTTGACCAGACCAGCTGGGTTTGCACCTCTCACTTGGGCTCAGTTCTCCGAGTTGTAATTGGGGAAGTTCCTTCCAGTTACTCAGAGAGAGGATCTTCGGAGGCAGCTTGAGCGTCTACAGCAGGGCTCCATGTCCGTCACTCAATACGAGACTAGGTTCATTACTCTGGCCAGGCATGCCATTATGATACTCCCCACTGATTGGGAGAGGGTTCAGAGATTTATTGAGGGTCTAGCTCAGCCCATCAGACTTCAGATGGCCAGAGAGACGGGTACTGATATCTCCTTTCAAGATGCAGCAGATATGGCCAGGCGCATTGAGATGGTATTATCCCAAGGTGGTGGACAGGGGTCTGACAAGAGACCTC
>ML287111.1:888-46296 GCA_005239495.1 Nicotiana undulata | reverse complement strand
GGGGTTTCATACCCTCAGGACAGGATTTAAAGACATTACTTACCTCAAAACTAGCCCGAAACTACTCCGCAATGCGCTTGCCTCTCGAATCAACCTCCGAAGGCTCCAAATCTACCAAGTTCAGATTTTTATCATCAATATGGGCTTAAGGAATAATTTCCAATCGAAAGGTATCAAATTTACTCAAAAATCCGAATTCAGTCAAAACCCGACCCCCGGGCCCACGTCCCGAAACTCAGAATTTTTTACAGAAAAGTGTTCTTCATCTTCCCACGAGTCCGTACATATAAAGAACACCAAAATCGGAGTCCGTTTGACCCCTCAACACACCTATTGTGCAACTACTGATCACTTAGGTTTTACCGAGCTCCACGTGGTCGGGTACGATTCTACCGAGCCTTATGATGGTCGGGTATGTTTTTACCGAGCCCTCTTCGTGGTAGGGTTCAATATGATGATGATGATGCCCACAGAGGCGTATATTTTTTATGAGTTTATGTACATATATATGTGTCACGCATTTTATTCCAGTCGCCCTTAGAGGCACTCCGATGTTACATGTTGTATTTTCTCTATCTCTCTTTACATTACTATTCTTATTTATGCTTTCCTTCCGTACATACTCGGTACATTATTCGAATTGACATGCCTTTTGCCTGGGAAAGCTGCGTTTCATGCCCGCAGATCCGATAGACAGGTTGACTGTCCTCCTAGTAGGCTATCAGCTCAGCGGAAGGTGTTGATGTACTCCACATGCTCCGGAGTTACCTATTTGGTCAGTATTCTTTGGGCATGTATTGATTGGTATGGCGGGGCCCTGTCCCGACCTTTGTGATGTTTATGTACTCTTAGAGACTTGTAGACAGATGCCATGTATATGGATACTTGTATGGCCTTGTCGGCCTATGTTTTGAGTGTACAAATGATCATGTCGATCTTATAGGCTCGTATCTCACATGTATAAGTTCGTATATCATGTTGGGTCGTCACAAGCCGAGTATTCCCTTATGTTTTATTCTAATTATCTCATGACGGCTTTTCCAACTCATTTACCCATGATAGTACGATAAAAAAAAATATATTATGTTGGTACTGATTAAGTAAGACATCGGGTGTCCGTCAAGGCCATTCGATTTGGATTGTAACAAGGAAGTAGGCAAAATATACTGTCATTCTTGAAGCTTGAGTAGGACAAGGAAAATAATGAAGGAATTAGGCACGTTGTTGAGAAGTGATGGAAAAAAGGGCCTTTTCTAGAACGTGTTTGTCCAAATAAGAAGCAATAACCCGTGAGCTCCGTTCACACTTGTGTTTCAAAGAAAGTGTACAAATTAAATGGGAAAAGTGAAAGGTTGTGATTGGTGAAATTAAGAGAGAGAAGCCACATTATAAGACAAAGAAACAGCAAACAGGAGGATAAGATAAAGAGAGATCGAATAATAGAAAGACGAGGAAATTAAAAGAAAAAGGGGTCAGTAGTGTTGTTTGAGGTAGGGTTCAACCTGAAAGTTCAGCTGGTTGACTTATAGAAGCTTCCAATAAGTCCAAGTACAACGAATGAATATTTGGACCCCCTTAATAATTAATTATCCAGTGGAAAATCAAACAACAATTGGTCCTCGTAATTCCACTGTCCTAAGTTAGGCTAGGCACAAAGGAAAATTATGTAGTAAGTACTCTCTAATCTCTTGTTGAAAATTAAGCTCTAATCTCTTTTTCTCTCTCCCACACGTACCAACTTATTTTTAATTCTATGGCATTACTTTTTTTTTAATACACGAGATATTTACTTTTACACGTAAGAGATTTGTCTTTTACACATAAAAGATCTGGTCATTTTTTTTAATTCAAAATTGTAAAGGAGCTGCATGATGTACAAATAGCACTACACACACTTTCTCTCTTTATTTAATAACAAACATTTCTATGATGATATTTTTTGACTGTTATAGTAAAATGCTATTATTGAAATTAACATAACATGAAAGTCAGTCCAAAAAATAACATATTCATTATGTAATAAAACAATTATTATAAAGAAGCTTGACTATATATAAAATTAAAAGAAAGGAACAATGATTAGAGAAGCAGAACCAAAGAAAATCAAAAGAAGAGGAACAATGTCTCTTTCCTTATATAAAAGCAAAACCAGTTGTGAACCAGCCAAATCAGTTTAGTGGCATAGCATTTCAACTTATGCTAATGCATATTTTTAGAGTACGTCAATAAATTAAGGAAGTAATACTTATATTATGCAGAAAATCCTTACAATTTTGTAAATCTTTTGCACTCGGAGGTTTGATTGATTTCTAATATCAAGAAATTTGAGAGAAAATGAAACTAAATAAATACTGGAAATAAATAAGTTCCATGAAACTAAATAAATATGTAGAAGCAGACAAATTCAGCCATCCAAATCTACACGGACGTTAAATATCAGTTTATTGTTCGTTTCCTATTGTTGACTGGTCAATTTTATAAAACTACTAAGTACTACGTACGTAATAATAGCACTAATCTTTACTGTGCTAAATTGATGACCATCAATCATACCTTTCACATTCATTTTTCTTCCTTGTTTGCAAAAAAATGTTTGTCCTACACACGAATAAATTATTGTTTAATCTAGATCTGTTTTTCCAGAAGCGCTTACACTAAAATATGATGCAAATAAATTTAGAGAAAAAATAATTAACATGTTTATTTTTCACACTACTATACGTTGTACTACAAAGATTGAAATTTCATATGGATCAATATTAACTTGGGGCAAATATATATATTTGGCCGGTCGACAAAAAAATAATGAACGTCATTAGTCAAATATACAAAAAATATGTAAATTATACATTAATATGCAAAAAATATATATATTACCGATTATTATTTTTGGGAGCTGCTTCACTGCGTAATTTTCCATATTAACTTTCATGAATAACATGAAATAGAGTTCACTCTGAAAATAACATGAAATATTTTACAAAATATTGAAGCTTAAATTACCCGTTAAATTGGTCAATTTTATTCCAAAAGAAAATCAAAGTATGAAAATGCTTAACCATTTCTCCGGAAAAGGAAGGAAACAAAAAGAAGAAAAATAAAATATGACCAATTACTAACATATTGGCACTTTCACATTTATCATAGAGTTTAGTTTTTTTTCTTTTTTTTTATTTCTCACCCGGTATTCGGTACTCACATTCAGTGACGGATCCACCTTTGGACATATGGGTGCTGAAGCACCCATTGGCTTTGGCTAATTTATAAAAATTATTCATAAACAATATCTAAAAACTTCACTAATTGACCATGAGCACCCACTATGACCATGTTTGGCCATCTAGAATTTAAGCTAAAATTAGTGAAGCACCCACGACCTATAAATGTTGGATTCGCCACTATCTACATCGTAGAGTTTAGTTGATCAATTCTTGTCACAACACAATTACTAGCTTTAGCACGATCATGTGGAATTTGGAACCCGCTCCTCCGTGCGACAAGATAATTAAATATACTGAAGGGCGTGTTTGGTGTGAAGGAAAATGTTTTCCTGAAAATATTTTTATGAAAATGAGTGGCTTTATTACTTATTTTTCCATGTTAGGTTGGTGACTGAATTTTTTATTTTTTTTGGAAAATATTTTCTAGTGTGTTAGAGAGAAGAAGATATTTTTTAGAAAAATAATTTTTATGCTACTCTCCTCGCCCCAAATTCCATGTTTCATGTACTCTTCCCCCTCCTCTCCCAACTAACCAACGTTTTTAGGACTATATTTTATTCAAGAATTTAATTATAAAATTCACACAAACCCCAATGAACTAATATGCTGTTATACTTTTTCACACAAGAACAACGTTAAAATTTGAGCTCCATAACTAAAGAAAATATGCTTTTTCTGGTTGAAACAAACAAAAGTAGTCTTTCTATAATATAAAAAGAAAGTACTCATTTTGTTGAAATGAAATAAAATATTTTTTTTTAAATCATGAAAAGAAAATACTCATTTTGTTGAAATGAAAAAATAAAATATTCTATCTACAACATGAAAAGAAAGTATTTTAAATAATATTTTTATTTAGGTAGGGTAGGGGTAGGGTGGGTTGGGTGTGGGGTGTGTGGTGTGTGGGTGGCAGGAGATGGGGAATAGGATGGAAAATGTTGATAAAGAATTTTGGAAAATATTTTTTTCTTTCTTTTATATGAAAAATATCTCCAATAAGAATCACATGAGTTCACGACAAAAATATTTTTCAAAGTGTTTAAATCAATCAAATATAAAAAAGTTCTTCGTACCAAACACATCCTAAGTGATACTTGAATTTCATTTAAAAATATTTCTGGGATATGACCTCCAAATTCCACCTTTCGCTAATCATATAAGAAAAAAACACACGATCTCTAGAAGAAGACTAATTCATAGGCCGTCTAGAAGATGCAGACGATCAACACATTATTATATTGTCCTAATTTGAACAACCTCATCAGCTTAATTACTAATCTCTACAAGTAACTTAATGTCTTTGCTTTGACATATTATACATTTCATTCTATACATACAGACGTAATTTGTAAAACAAGAGACACAATAGCGCGTACTTATATGTATTACTGCCTCGATCATATTAGTCGTTTTGTCCAAACTGATTTTGTTTTAAAATATTTCACGTATAAAAAAGAAGTCACTTATCACTATTTTCTTTTCATCCAACTTTCGCTACTCCGACTGTTAATTAATAATATATTTAAGAGCGAAAAAAAGAATAATATTCTTATGTTTAAGACAAATAATTAGCAAGAGTGTGTAAAAATCCAAAAAGACAGATAATAGGGTGGGACATAGATTTGAAACTTAGGAAGAATATTTGAAAAGAATAGTTGTTTGAATATATAGATGAAGCTTCCTTGTTATAGTTATCCTCTCTACAACTATATAAGAAGAGGTAACATAAAGCATATATATTTCTTCCTCATTACATAACTGTGAAAGGAAACAAATTAACAAAAGCTCTCTTGCATTTCTCATGAACTTCGGAGTCGTGTTGGGTTTCTACGTCTGGAGTTGGGAGTTCTTAACTGCCAATCTTCTCTTCTCCATCCTTACTTCATCATAGCTATTCACCATATATATCTTCTTTTCTTAGCATTTGACATTTGAAAACTCAAATATTAAAGAAAAAAAATAAAAAAAAGGGTTGAATATAATTCTCTAGAATTTAATTTCCGTGTAATTTTCTTGGAATTTCTTTTGTTTTGATTTGGTTAAAAGTTTTTTGAATGATGGGTGAACTAGACCAATGTGAAAGAACTTTGTTAGAGTATGTAAGAAAATCATCAACGCCACCTTTCTTGCTGAAAACCTACATGATGGTGGAGGATCCGGCGACGGACGATGTCATTTCTTGGAACACCGATGGGACGGCATTTATAGTCCGGCAGCCGGCGGAATTCGCCAGAGATTTGCTTCCGACGCTCTTCAAACACTGCAACTTCTCCAGCTTTGTCCGGCAGCTCAATACCTATGTATGTTTCCCTTTTAATCTCTCATATTATTTATACAATCAGATCATTTGTAAAATTATATTAGTAATTGTCTTATTTATTCACTCTTAAAAAATGAAAATAATAGTGTTATGGGCATCTCACAATAGAAAACATGAGTGGGTCGTAGGTTAATAAGATAAGATACTTTCCTAATTGTCGTATCTAACTTGTGCGTGTCATCCTTGCCTAGTTGTCGCCTGTTTCAAATTATATGCATGATAATTGTAGTTTCACCATTAGATACTATGATGTCTTAATTTGAAGAACAACAATAGCAAGCAGCTAAACATTCATTGTCCATGAAAGACAACAAAGTATATCTTGTGTTATTTTTCAGAGATTAAATTTTTTCTCACAATTAGACTCATGAATGCTTGAATAATTAAGGAGTAACTCTTTAGACCCATTTATCAAATTTTTGAGTTTTTCACCAAGTTTGAGAAAAATTAACATATTCCGACATTATTATTTCTTAGTCCGGAACCATGTATTTTGTTGAATATAGTTCTTGCAATTCCTTGATTCATCAACTATATATATGATGAATAGGGTTTTCGCAAAATATCAACAAGTCAGTGGGAGTTTAGCAACGACATGTTTCGCAAGGGAGAGAAGGATTTACTATGTGATATTCGTCGAAGAAAAGCATGGACGAACAAACAACAAACTAATAAGAATACTATCATCGGACAAAACAATGCTGCCAATAAGAAAGAAAGAGATGAAGATCAAAGGTCGTCATCATCAACTTCATCATCATCATTTGAGTATAATGGCCTTATCGATGAGAATAAAAGGCTGAAAATGGAGAATGGAGTCTTAAGCTCTGAGCTCTCAACAATAAATAAAAAGTGCAAACAACTCATTGATATAGTGGCCATGTTAGCAAAAAATTCAGAGGAAGAAGAAGAAGGTCAGCAGGATGAGAGGCCAGTGCTGTTTGGAGTGAGGTTAGAAGTTCAAGAAGAGATGGAGAGGAAGAGAAAAAGAGCAGAGTTTACTGAAACTGTTGGTGTTTTTCTCTCTCAACTATGCAAATAAAGGTATAATAGAGTTCAAGCATTGAAATATATGTATGGTGAATATTTTCCGCCTAATTTTAAGTAGACAGACTGATTTGATATTTCTGCTGAGGTGGTGGTCCTAACACCACCATTAGATTAAAAAACTAATGAAATATCCATTATTCATTGGCAATTCTTCGTTACAGGCTACATGGGGATACATGTTACAACTGCTATCTTATGTTAAGTTTGGGATGACACAAAAGTTCGTCTCGCAAAATTATTAAGAAAGAAAGAATGGTTGAAATATTCTACACGCATTTCCTATTTACTTCGTTGGACATATCATATATGTGTCACGATCTTGTAATATTATATACGTGAAACTAAATTTTAACTTTTACATGTTGTAGCATATCATAAAGTTTTACTCTGATATATATCTTAAAAAGTTAAACTCAGGGAACATGAGTTTTAGAACTGATCGAAGAGAGTAAACTCTTAAAACAGCAGCTAGTTAATTAAAGGCTCAAATATCAACTTTATAGATCTGCACAAGAAAAAAGGAAGGTGACAAGAAACTACAAAATATATTACTCCTACTATATAATTGAAGTGATGGGCTTCTAGATGGGAGTACTAATAGTTTTGTTATCAGATAAAGTGACTCTTGAAAGCAGCAAAAGCTTGGAGAAGCTAGATGTACCTATGTCGCACGGACACTCTAAATTAATGATGTCGTATTCGTGTTGGATCTTCTAAAAATATACTATTTTTGAAGGATCCGACACGTATCCGGCACCATTTTCGAAGAGTCCGAGCAACATAGAGTTGTACTATACGTAGTCCAAATCGGAGGCAGACTTGACTATTCTAAATTAAATCCACTAAAAAGAAGAAAAAGGCGTTGTCTGTAAGCATCCATATCAAATATGCGGCAATAAAAGAGATAGAATTGGTTTGAAGAATTCAAGTCGTGCCAATAGATTTCAAGTCGGCTTGAAAATGAAGCAAAAAGTGAATTCTCTTTTGATACATGTATGACTAAGAGAATGTGTTCTCCTCACTTTATAGCATTCCCATGCTGACCTTATACAGTGAACTATCTCTTCATAAAATAACAGAAGAAAGATTAAGACGACTATGTCCATGTTATTTGTGACTATCAAGCATATATATATTCACCCAACTCGTCCTCTGGCCTAAATACATCCAACTCTCATTGAATTTGAGAGAGAAAGAGATGTTCATGGAACCAATCTTGTTGGGTTTTAAGCTTTAATTAAGCTTAAAACAGGGTGAATAGGAAATGGAGGAAAAAATAAAATATTTGAGTTTCTCTCATTGACAAAGGATATTGTTCCATATGGGAAGAGGAAAAGGTTTTCGATGGGTATATAAACAATTGTTCTTTTTCTAGCTCATAAAAAGTTGAGAAGAAGGCAAGCCTCGCGCCGTTGTCGTCGCTCGCTCGGCTTCGGTCAAATGATCGATTGATTAATTTTTTGGACCAAATTTATTTGTTAATAGTAAATATTAACATAAATGTTATTAAATATCCGTTTTAATAACAAAATATTAATATTAAAGTAAATATTAATATTAAATCCAATTCAGCTATCCGTTTTCAGTTTATCGTTTTTTAGTGTTTTAGATTTGTAACTAAAAATTAACCTCCCTCTTCAATTCTCCCGGTTTATTATTGAGTAAATAGCCATTTATATTATGACATTTATGTTGTGGCCGTTTTGCATAAACAACTATTCTGAAGAGTTGCACCTCTTCAGATTTAAGCCCAACATTGGCTATAAATACAAGTCCATTCTCTCAGATTTTCCATACGAATTTCTGAGTTCTTCTCCTTTCTTCTGCATTATTTTTTACATTCAAAGAAAGCAAAAGTAAGTGTGATTTGCTACCGAACTTTGTGTTCGCTGAAACACTGGGGTTTGAAGTACCACTACACCAGTGTGTAATTCGTTCTAACCTGGAGGAAATAATCCATAACCTTGGGTACTAGGAAGGGATTAAATTCCTTAAGGAAACACTGTGAATTCAGTGGGCTCGAATTGATTTTCGTTTCGTGTGCATTTCTGTTTATATGTTATTTTATTTTCTCCAGAATTAGTTTACAAATACAGTTTAATAACAAGCTTAAGGAATTTAATCTTTTATTTTCTGTATTTGTGTTATATTTATTTGTTTGGAGATTAAAACCTTTGTGGTTTTCTGCTCCATTGGAGATTAAAATCTGCGTGATTTTAACGTTTGTTTGGTCATTCTTTTACAGAAATGACGAATGACAACGAAAATCAAGTTATTCCGAAGGTAATTGTCAATGCCTCAACGATCCGAACAACATCGACAACATTGGCACCGGCGAAAAAACCCGAAAAATTTTCTTGGATTGATTTCAAGCGCTGGCAGCAAAAGATGTTCTTCTACTTGACTACTTTATGTCGGCAGAAGTTCATCAAGGAAGATGTTCCTGTGTTGCCATATGAAACTCTAGAGAATGAACGCTTTCTCGTGATTGAGGCATGGAAGCATTCTAATTTTCAGTGTAAGAATAATATTCTTAGCGGACTGGAGGACGCTTTGTATAACGTCTACAGTGGCGTGGAGACGTCAAAAGAACTGTGGATTGCGCTTGAAAATAAATACAAAACTGAAGATGTCGGGTTGAAGAAATTCGTTGCCGCTAAATTTTCGGACTACAAAATGGTAGATAACAAGTCTATTATTACCCAAGTCCAGGAATTGCAAGTGATTATTCACGATCTTCTTGCTGAAGGTATAAGTAGAATTAATACTAATGTTGGTAGTATTAATTGTATTATGTTGACTAACAGAATTTTCATTGAAGGTCTTGTCATCAATGAAGCATTCCAAGTAGCAGCGATGATTGATAAGTTGCCTCCGTTGTGGTAGGACTTCAAAAATTATTTGAAACACAAACGCAAGGAGATGTCCCTTGAAGATCTCATTGTTCGGTTGAGAATCGAAGAGGACAACAAAGTTGCTGAAAAGAGAGGCCGTGGAAACTCAACAATAATGGGAGCAAATATTGTTGAGGATACTTCTCAAAATAAGAGAAAGAGGAAGCATGCCTTGACCGAAAAGCAACCCAAGCAAGAAGCGGTTCAACGGTAATTGCTACAATTGTGGGAAAGATGGATACAAATCTACAGATTGTCGTGCTCCAAAGAAAGACAAGAAGAAGGGTCAAGCAAACATGGTTGAAAAGCACGAACATGTTGATGACTTGTGTGTTATGCTTTCTGAATGCAACCTGGTGGGCAATCCTACGGAGTGGTGGATTCATTTTGGAGCCACTCGCCATGTTTGTGCTGTTAGAGAAGCTTTTTATACATATGCTCCTATTGGACCCGAAGAGATGCTTTCTATGGGAAATGCTGCAGCTGCCAAGCTTGAAGGATGTGGGAAGATATTTTTGAAAATGACTTCCGGCAAAGTGGTGACTTTGAACAACGTCATTCATGTTCCCGAGATTAGGAAGTATTTAGTCTCTGATGGACTTCTTGTTAAGAATGGTTTTAAATATGTCTTTGTATCCGATAAGGTTGTAATAAGTAAGAACGAAATATTTGTAGGAAATGGTTACCTCACTGAGTGCCTTTTTAAGATGAATGTAATGGTTGTTGAGAATAATAATAAAATTTCAGCTTCGTCTTAGTTACTTGAGTCAAATGAATTATGGCATATACGTTTGGGTCATGTTAATTATAAGACCTTGCGAAAAATGATTAATTTGGAAGTATTGCCTAAGTTTGAATGCGACAAATCAAAATGTCAAATATGTGTGGAATCTAAGTATGTTAAACATCCTTATAAGTCAGATTTAAGGAATTCAAATGATTTAGACTTAATTCACACAGATATTTGCGACATGAAGTCAATACCATCTCGCGGTGGAAAGAAGTATTTCATAACTTTTATTGACGATAGTACTTGATATTGCTATGTTTAATTACTTAATAGTAAAAATGAAGCAATAGACGCATTCAAGCAATACAAAAATAAAGTTGAAACGTAGCTTAACAAAAAAAATCAAAATGATAAGAAGTGATAGGGGTGGTGAATATGAATCTCCTTTTGAAGAAACATGTTTAGAATATAGAATTATTCATCAAACAACGACCCCTTACACTCCCCAATCCAATGGGATTGCGGAAAGAAAGAATCGTTTATTAAAGGAGATGATGAACGCATTGTTGATAAGTTCTGGTTTGCCCCAGAACTTGTGGGGGTAAGCCGTTCTTACGGCTAACCGAATACTAAATCGAGTACTCCATATCAAAACACAATCCATTCCATATGAAAAATGGAAAGGAAAGAAGCCCAACTTGAATTATTTTAAAGTGTGGGAGTGTTTGGAAAAAAGTGCAAGTTCCTAAACCCAAAAGGGTAAAAATAGGACTGAAAACCGTTGATTGTGTTTTCATAGGATATGCGACCAATAGTAAAGCATATCGATTTCTGGTTTATAAATTAGAAAATCCCGACATTCATAATAATACGGTTATAGAATCAGATAATTTTGAGTTCTTTGAAAATATATATCCGTATAAAAAGGAATGTGAGTCGATTGGTGAAGGATCTAAACGACCTCGGGAAGAAACAAAAGAAAGTACATTTAATCAGGAGGATCCAAGACGTAGTAAACGTCAAAGAACGTCTACTTCATTTGGACCATATTTTGTGACTTTCTTATTGGAGAATGAGCCTCAAATATTTAAAGAAGCTATGTCTTTTTCGGAATCATTATTTTCGAAAGAGGCAATCAATAGTGAAATAGAATCCATATTGAACAACCATACATGGGAATTGGTTGATCAACCTCCTGGAAATAAACCGTTGGGTTCTAAATAGATATTTAAGAAGAAAATGAAAGATGATGGCACTATTGACAAGTTTAAGGCAAGACTTGTGGTCAAAGGATATAGACAACGAGAAGGTCTTGACTATTTCGATACATACTCTCCAGTTACAAGAATTACGTCCATAAGAACGTTGGTAGCGTTAGCTGCAGTTTATGGTCTTGAAATTCATCAAATGGATGTTAAGACGGCCTTCTTAAATGGAGAGTTGCAGGAAGAAATATACATAGAACAACCTGAAGGGTTTGTGGTACCAGGTAAAGAAAAGAAGGTATGTAGACTTGTTAAGTCTCTTTACAGACTAAAACAAGCACCCAAACAATGGCATGCGAAATTTGACCAAACAATGTTGTCAAATGGTTTTAGGATAAATGAATGTGATTAATGCGTATACATTAAAAATATTCCAAATCACATTGTCATTGTTTGCTTATATGTGGATGATATGCTAATAATGAGTAATGACATTGCCAACATAGATGCGACTAAGCGAATGCTAACTGGCAAGTTTGTTATGAAGGACTTGGGAGTTGCTGATTTAATTCTAGGAATTAAGATCCATAAAACTTCTCAAGGTCTTGCATTGTCACAATCTCATTATTTAAGACAGTACTTGAAAAATTGAAGCACTTGGGGTTTAAAGTTGCAAAAACTCCAATTGACGTGAATCTTGAATTAGCAAAGAACAAAGGCCAAAGCATATCACAATTGGATTATGCTCGTGTGTTGGGATGCTTAATGTACATCATGAATTGTACACGACCAGATATAGCTTGTGCTATAAGTAAATTGAGTTGATACACGAGCAATCCAGGTTAATATCATTGGATGGCAATGAAACAAGTTTTGGGGTATTTAGTACATACACTACTAGAAATCAGGCTATTTCCGTCCGAAAATTTTTCGACCGAAATATATATATATTATACTATAACATATATACATTTANCATACACACACTCAGTATATATATATATATATATATATATATATATATATTATACTATAACATATATACATTTATATATATCGAATATAGCTTATATACTATACAATTAGGATATATACTACACACTATACACACACACACACACACACATATATATATATACATGTATTTATATATATCGAATATAGCTTATATACCATACACACACTCAGTATATATATATATATATATATATATATATATATATATATATATATATATATATATATATATATATATCGAATATAGCTTATATACTATACACTTAGGATATATACTACAATATAAAATTTATATATATATATATATATATTAATAATTAGACTAATTATGTAAAAGTACATTAGTGATATTCTTAAATAATATTAGAATAATTACACATAATTTATAATTAATATTAATAATTTATTAGATAATTAATTAATAATTACATTATTAAAAAATGCATATAATTACAATTACCAATTTTCATAAAAACCCTAACCTTTTTTACTCTCTTCTCTTTCTTCTCGATCGAACTGCCGCTCCCAGCTTCACCAGCGACCCACCCCCAGCCTCCACCAGCCTCACACCACCAGCGACACACCGCCCAGCCTCCACCAGCCTCACACCGCCAAGCTTCCACCAGCGACGTACACCGCCAAGCTTCCACCAGCGACGCCTCCACCAGCGACACCTCCACCAGTGACGCCTCCACCAGCGACGCTTCCAAGAGGTATGTCATTCTCTTTACTTATTTGTCTTAGTGTATTTTGAAATTTTCAGCAAATATTAAAAATTCATAAGCAAAAATTTATGGAAATTGATGAGAATTGATGCTGAAATTTTGAATATATATAAATTGAACTCCTTCCGAGTAAGATGTGTTCGAATTTGCCTCTGAATGCGCTTTGCAGCATGAGCTAGAACTTCAGTTCTTCTGGCATCTAATTCAGCCATCTGCCCGGCTCTGAGAAAAACTTTGGTTTTCCCAATCTGAATAAAATACATAGAAGACTCTTCGTCATGAACAAAATCCATGGAAAGATGCAATTTTATGTCCAGTTGCATGGCAATAGTCTAGTTTTTTTTTCCTGATAAGAAGTATGGCAATAGTCTACATTTAGTACCTGATAGCCCTTTAAGCCCATCCTATCACAAATTGCAATGCATGCTGACTTCTCATCACATCTGCTTCAACGAAAAGGGATTAGCTTGTGATTTATCAGTATGTCGATGCTATTCATGGACATATAATAAAATTTTATGATAATAAAAAAATATGTTTGATGCAAATATGGTATTGACTACTACTAGTGTATAATATATTTCCCATGAAACATTAGCTCATTTTGCATTTTGCTCATCGCTGCTCCCCGCCTCAATCTTTCTGTATTGGTTTCTTCCTGAAAAGGATTTAAGATGTGAAACCATGATGCAAAAGATTGTGATATATACCCGTCAAGAACATCTGGAGCTAACATTCCAAAGCGGTCAAGGAACTCATCGAATACTCTTTTTGTTGGATATCATGCACAACTTATCATGATCGCCTCCAAAACACCCTGTTCACAAAATGATAGACACATTTTCTAATTGAGAGGAGAAAATGAAAGCACCAAAAAGGATATGGAAGAGTTTAAATTACCCCACATCTTAGTTGGTTTAATACATTCATGTTCTCAAATATTCCTGGCTTTAGAACTGTATTGGGCTTTACACATCTGATGTAATGTGGCTCTGTAGTGCTCAAGGTCTCCATTAAAGATTGCAATTGTTGCTGTCCATTGAGGTTTGGTTTGAAAATAAATCAGGATCATAGGATTTTCTTAAGTAAGTATACTTATTTCTGTCCTGTTGATAGGCTAATCTTAAACCGCGTGCCGATGGAAGAGAACTTGGACTGCTTGGATGATTCTTCAGGCAATGGAGGGAAGAGGTTTGCAACGAAAGAGCACTTAGAGTCCATCAGAAGAGCTTGAAATTCTACTATCACATAGTCCTTGTTTTTGTCAAGGAAGTGATCTGCTTGGTAAGTAACATGTTTAATCCAAGAATAAAGATGACCAAGATTCTTTGACTGACAATTGAATGACAAAAATCAAGTTTTACATACATCACCAGCGTAATGATTGATTGTAAATGCAGTACGAGCAAGTTTTGGCTTGCTAAACCGTTTATGGGCTTTGTATGTCTGGTACATCTTTTGGGCAAATGTCTCATGAGTTGATTTTGGGAACATACTGTGCAAGAAATAAATTGAGTTATATCTTCTCCTTTAGTCATTATTCATTATTCTGGAAAAGACGTTATACACTGTTTTGAGAATTTAATGACTGGGTCTTGCATCAGGATCTTGTCCAATTGAATTGTTTATCTTGTCTACAAGCCTGCCACATAGAAGCTGTCAAAAGGATTTTATGTTGAATGTTGTTTTATTTGTGTAGTTGACTCCAGTCTAAACTGGATAATACTAGTCAACTCAAGAATATGTCCTTTTTAGACTAATATGATACTGACTCTCTGTGGCAAGCAACCATCATTCGTCTTGAGTATGACTATCTGCATGTCAACGGGATACAAAGCACTACATTGGGTTGGTTTCAAAATCTGAAACTTAAATCGGAAACCAGGCTTGAAACATATATAACATCTTTCAATCTCAATAAACGATTTCAGCTAGAAAAAATCTTCATGATCTTTAAGTCCTGGTTGATCACTCTTCTACTCTTTGAATCTCTTCTGTTCTTTATGAGAAGCCCCAGTAATTTATTAGTTTATAATCAGAATTATAGTGACAAGAATTTAAAGTTTGAGTATTTTGATATAATTATGTATCTTTTGTGGCATCCTATGATCATTTAGAGCTTCATTAAGAAGAAGTTGCAACATATATGAAGTCACATTCCAGTGATGGATGCTGTCGGTGGTCCTAAAAAGGAGATAGCATACGGCCTTGCAGATAAATCGTTTCGACGCTACAAGGCTGGATTGCAAGTTATAGGGACTTCCGCCCAAGGCGAAGCGATTGATAGGTCGACTATATTGTCTATGGAACAGAAGATCGCAAAGTTGACAGCAGAGCTTGAAGAGTCAAAAGCTAGAGAAAAGAAACAACTAGAAAGGAGTGACGAAAGATTTAATCTCATTCAAAATCAGCTGGGCAATCTTCTTGCTAGTGGTGGTTTCCCCATTCCCCGGTCTCCTCCTCCTTCCCCATGTGCCGGCGATGAAAATTTTAGGAGTGAAGATGAAGATGAAGATGATGCTACAAAAAGAACTCATTGAATGTTGTATTTTGTTAAACAAAGTTTTGAATTTGTCAATATTTTATTGTTGTTGTTGGTAATTTGAATGATGATTATATAATTTTGTTATCGAACATTTTAGTAGTTTTTGTTGTGGTTATTAGTTGTCGTTAAGATATTGTTGTGGTTATTTATATAATGTTGGTTATGAGTTGTTGTTGAAGCCTTGTTGGGTTTCATTATGGTTCAATGGCAGCAATGTCAGCTACCATTATAGGATTTGGTATAAATTGGCAGGTGGTGTGGCTTAAAACAGCCAATTTATTGCCCAGTTTTTACCTAGATTTCCGACCGACTTCGGTCGGAAACTAATTAAGTCGGTCGGAAATTTCAAATTTATTGCCCAGTACAATTCAAGTTTTGCGACCGAATTTCGGTCGGAAATAGTGAATTCATATTTATTTTTAAAAACAAATTATGAATTTATATATATTTCTAAAAACAAATTAAGAATTTACAAATAATTATTTAATTTAATAAAATTATATTTGTTTTAAATTTCCGACCGAATTCGGTCGGAAACTAAAATTTAATAATCAGTCAACGCATTGATTTTAGCAACCGATTTCGGTCGGAAATTTCTGACCACTGGCGGTCGGTGCTCGTTTGCGACCAGCCATTCCCCGTCCAATTAAAATCGGTCGCAATTTGGTCGGAAATTGCTAATTTGCAACCGACTTCGGTCGGAAACTTCGGACGGAAAACACCTAAATTCTAGTAGTGATTACTGACGGACCTTTTCTGAATAAAAAAATATTTTATTATATATGACGTGGTAACTGCTCATTGGTCAAAACTAAAAATCTCACTCTAACCTACCCATGATCCATCTTAGTCGTTTCGGTCGTTAAACCCTTGTTAGCCTCTCAAACGCCCGATTCCATACCTGACTCATGATTCAATCATTATTTAGGTTTCCTTTGTCAAGATTTTATATTTTATGTTTTATATTATTCTTTTATTAATTTATTATTTGGTACCCTACCCCTTTCCCTGGGTAAGACATCTTCCACGGCTTAATCGCCGCCAACGAACTGTGAAGTTAATTAGCTCATTGTAAAGGAAAAAATACGACATGATATGTGGCCGCTTAAATGAAGGATACGCGGAACACATGATGGGGATGACCACCGAACATGGTTGTTCTACTTGTCACCGGAAGGAACAACGATCATAAATGGAGTATTAAATGCTTTGCACCCGGCAACATTCAATAAAAAATATTTTGTAGCATTAAGGATGATGGTCCGTTACAAGGAATTTGGCACTTATGTCTAACGTTACATCTTCATCAATGGCCCTCATGATTGACATTAAGGAAGGGCAAGATCCCAGACTTCCTTCCCTGGACATAGTTATAAATAGAGAGCTCAATCATCATTGTATGACAGAAATTTTCTGGCTAACTTACACTACATTCTATACAACTTTTTAATACAATTTTATTCTCTCGCTTTTGATCATATCATTGTTGTGCCTGGAAACCTTGTTCCCGGACTCATTAGTTTTGCTATTTTATTTACCTTCTAAGGCTAAGTATTTTATATTTCACCAGTTATTTCATTACTTTTTGGGTCAAAATAATTCACTTGTCTAGAAACCACGAACAAATTCAAATGTACCATTTTTCGGATAAACAGTTGGAGCCTAGACAGTCGTACAATTAAATTGATCCTTGCCTTTTTTACTAACAAGTTTGATTATTTTTGTCTTAGCAAAAATCACAAAAGAAATGGCAGATAACATTATTATCGGCACACACAACCTTAAAATTCAAGGGGAGCAGCCTCATTTCGAGGATACAATTAGTGACACTCGCAATGAGGAGAACAACGCCTCACCAACGCATGACAGGCGTTCCCCTATGACAGGTTCGAGAGAGGACTCCTGATGATGCTGATGAGGAGCATGTAGCGGGTGCAGTGAGGGTATTGCAAGAGCAACATGCAATCATTCTAGGCCATCTCAAGCGGCAGGATCAGGTTATGACGGAATTAAAGCAGGCACTATCAGGTGCTTCATATAATGCGAACAAAGTGAGATCCAATTCCTCCCTAGGTTCACGCAAACCAAACGACGCGGAAAGTTGACAACAACACTCCCAGGGGCGAAGTTGGCTCTGATGGGGCCGAGGGGAGTAGATCCAGCCTCAACAACGATAATGATCCGTTCAAGAAGGAACTTTTGCGGTTCATGAAGGAAGTAAACGTCCGCATGGATCAAATCCCGGGTGCGCCACCAGTATTGAAGGGCCTGAACTCAAAGAAGTATATTCAGTTACCGTAATTTTATTTTATTATTTGATAGAAATTTTTGTTTTTTATTATAAAATATTTTATTTTATTTTTTATAGATATTTAAATTCAAAAATAATAACCAATAACTAATTATTTATTAAATAACTAATTATTAACTACTTATGCCATGTGAATTTATTCAAGATTGTCACCTGGCTTAAGGAGATGTCTTTTTCCTCTCCTTTTTATAATAATATAGATATAGATTCTTGTATGCTACTTTCATTTTATAGTATAATAGATGATACCTATTTTTTTATTTTTTATTTATTCTATTACTCTTATAATATTTTCTGAATAAATAAAATCTTTTTTAAAATAAAAACAAAAATTATTTTTTTAAAAAGAAATTTGAAATTGGTAATTTTTTATTATTTTAATTTTTTATTGTAAAATAATTTAAAAACTTCAACTTGAAACTACTTTCTAACTGAATGGACAATTTTTTTTTAATTTTTGTTTTTTATTTAAAAATATTTTATTTTGTTATATTATAGAAATTTAAATTTAAAAACAACAACCAATAACTAATTATTAACTATTTGTGCCATGTGGCCTTTTCTAGACTGCCACTTGGCTTAAGGATAGGGTTTTTTCCTCTCCTTTTAATAATATATAGACACGAAGATATAGATTTATTTTTTGTAATTTTTTATTTTTTATTTTAAAATAATTTAAAAACTCCAACTTGAAACTACTCTCCAATTTGAATGGACAAATTTTTTTTTTATTATAAAATATTTTATATTATTATTTTATAAATATTAGAATTCAAAAACAATAACCAATAACTAATTATTAACTGCTTATGTCATGCGGCTTTTTCCTGGGCAGCCACTTGGCTTAAGGAGAGGATTTTTCCTCTGGCTCCTTTTAATAATATATAGATAGATATAGATTAGATTTTTTTCATAAAATCTATTTAAATTTTTTTTAATGTGCCAAATGATTTTTTCTCAATATCTCACTTAGCTTAACCTCATGCTTCACTACCGTCCTTTTGATATAATATAGATATAGATATAAACTAACGGCCTTAGTTTTCTGGTAGTTTGCCTTATTTGCTGCCTTAGGTCGCCAAATCCAACCTTTATTATTGTTATACATGCAGTGATTAGATATGTGACCAAACTTTCCACAATAGAAGCACGAGGGAGGATTAGAATATCCAGGGGGTTTCTCTCCTTTATTTCTAAACCTGCCATGGTAAGATATATGACCATATTTTCCACAGTGAATGCATGAGGGAAGATTAGGATTTTCTATCCTAGATGAGTTTTTAACGTACCAATAGCTAATCAATTTTAATGTAATATTAGATTAACTTTAAATTAATTTGTCTTTTAAAAATGTAATTTACTACCTACTGAATGTAGAAATTAAAGGAAACAATGACTTGGTAAAAACTTATTATTAGCACGAGATATTTACACTAAATGATTAAATACACGACATGTGTCTTGCTCATTGGTTTCAAGCAGAGGCGGATCCAGGATTTAAACTTTATAGGGTCAGTCTTTAAAGTTTTTAGTATTGAACTTAATATATATATACTGAAAGTTATGGGTTCATATCCACAATTTATCTCAATTTCAATGAATTTTTGCATATAAATTTGTACTGCGCACAAAAATTATGGGTTCAATTGCTATATGACTACATCCGCCTCTTGTTTCAACCAATTAACCATGGGGAGTTATATACATTCTCATCTTACTAAATCGGTAATTAACCATGATGAATTAACATAGCTTCGTGTAAACATTCGGTACGGATTAATATTTATCGTAAATACTTTTACAGAACTGTTGACAGATTCGCTGTTTAGATGTTTGCATGCAACTGATCAAGATTAAAAAATGCCCTACGCTTGCTGTAGGTAATTAATTAACTAAAAGTATATAAGTTGATGAATATGCTAAAAAGTCCTCTGACATATATTACACATTATTTACATACAAACACACACGACTAGTTGGTAGAATCGTAGAAATTATCCAAATGTCTAAAAAAAGAAAAGGAAAAGAATTAAAAAACTCGCACCACTCTTCTTTGATCGGTAAGGACAGCCAAATATGTTTCGTATTTATATAATATTTGGGAATAGAATCCCAGCCCAAAGGTATAATGGTTAATTTTACGGTCCGAACCCTGCACCTAAGTATATAAAGACAACCTTACACCTGCCTCACGACTCTCATTCACTCTTTGATCAATATTTTAGCAAAAGCCTATTTCTGCCTGTCGAAGTTGCTAAGAATTAAATTCTCTCCAAAGGCATCTTGCTCAAGTAAATACTCACAAAACTCGCTATCTGGGGCCCACCACGGCGGGTACAGCCAACCGTCAACCGAGTCACTTAACCTCAACTCAGTCTTCGACTCGTCCGAGTCAAAGCTTCCCTCCAAACTAGGAAGCTCTATAATTTCACCCAACTCGACGTCTGATGCTGATGTTGTTGTCTCCAATGAAGAGTGAGAAGATGAAGAAGAGATAGAACTAATAATAATTGGCTCCTCCATTGAAGCTGCTTTAGCTGCAGCAGCTTGAACATCTCGTGGTGATAATGAAACTGGGCGAGGCAACGAGTTAACGAGATGAGGAAAATTTAGAATAGATGAGTTATTTTTTATACTCAATGCGGCGACATCATGTGCTCTAGCGGCCATTTCTGGGGTAGGGTAAGTGCCCAGCCAAATACGTGATTTCTTACGAGGTTCACGTATTTCAGACACCCATTTGCCCCAACTACGCATACGAACTCCTCTATAAACTGGGTGTCTATTCCCAGTATTAGCACTCTCTCTTGCTTTTCGTTTCGTCATTTAATTCGACTGTGTATTTTCTGGTTTATGTATACCTTTTTGGATGAGTGTGAGTGTTTATATATTAAGTGTATAGAATTATCACATAGTCAGTTTACAACGACGTCGGAAAAAGCTTTTTAGATATGAAAACAATTTATTTTGCTTTTTAAATAAATGGATTAATAAGACATTCTTTAATTACTGAAGTACCAAACTCCCAAAGCACTATTACAAAAATACGTACATTGTATTGGAACGACCGCTGGTGTAAGGGGACCAACAAGAAGGATGAGTCATCTATCATGCGAAAAGGGGTCCCAAAAGCTCAATAAAAGTCCCTATTCTTTAATGTAGTTTTTTGTAGCTTGAAATCATAATCACCCATGTACCCTCGTTTAGAGGCTGTTTGAAATTGAATTATTTTAAGTGCTTATTGGCTTTTAAGTACTTTTTTAAATTTTTATAGCGTTTGACATTGAGAAAAATTACTTAAAAACAATTAGTTTTAGGTATAAAAAGTACAAAAATAAGACAAAAGCCAAAAGTTGGGTATTACCAACTTATGAATTTGGTTTTTAGCTTATAAGCTATTCCCCTAGTCCCTCCGGTCCACAAATTTTTTTTATTTATTGTTTTCACACAGATTAAGAAATTTTCCTTTTAACATTAATTAAGAATAAAATTGACAATATTAACATTTACTATCTCTTCATATAAACTTCTAACACATACTCCAACACTATTTACTCTAAGGGCAATATAGAAAAAAAATAATTCATTCATTCTTGAAATCTAGAAAAATCACGTATTTTGAACCACAAAAAAAATCAAAAAATTACTTATTATTGTAGATCGAAGGGAGTACTTTTTAAAAGCTCATACAAACACCCTCTTAAATCATATGTCTATTGTGTAGAACCATTATACTTTTGTCTCCTAGACGTGTTCAAATTTGAGAATGTGGCCCATCTCCTTACTCTGCTGAAAAGCTACCTCTTAGTTTTAAAACAAAATTATTGCCTTTAACGACATTCCTTCACTAAAATTTCCAAAAAATATCTTTCCAATATGATTTAAAAATTAAATAAATAGTTTGTAAAAATAGTGACGAAGGAATGGGAGGCATTGAGGACACTAGGGGTATTTATGGTTCGGTTTGGATCGGTTTTTCCCTATAAAGAAATCAAATCAAGTAAGTCGGTTTTTCAAATATTAGAACCAAACCAAATCAATTAAGTCGGTTTTTTCTCGTTTCGATTTATGTCGGTTTTTTGATTTTTTCGGTTATTTGTCGGGTTTTTTTTATATATAAGACATACACTACCAAACGCATATTCCGGCGACCACATTTTCAACGTGCCACTATCACATCAATTGCCCTTTGAGAAATCTATTATTTACTAAAATATATTGATGATAATTGAATCAAATAGTGATGAATAATTTAAGGACTCAGTTAAGAATATTTTTTAACATGAATGGATTCTTACACTTAACAAAAGAACAAACGATTAACATTCACCATATTAATTTTGAAACTTTTTTGTGTGTATATATATATATATATATATATATATATATATATATATGTGTGTGTGTGTGTAATAATAAATTTTAAGTAGCTACTCCTATAGTCGGTTTGGTTCGGTTATTTTTTTATTAAAACCAAAACAAAACCAAATTTGACCGGTTTTTAAAATTCAAAACCAAACCAAAAAGTACCGTTTTTTTTTTGTCGATTTGGTTTGGTTCGGTTATTTTTTGATTAAAACCAAAACCAAACCAAATTTGATCGGTTTTTAAAATTCAAAACCAAACCAAAAAGTACCGTTTTTTTTTTGTCGATTTGGTTTGGTTCGGTTATTTTTTGATTAAAACCAAAACCAAACCAAATTTGATCGGTTTTTAAAATTCAAAACCAAAACCAAACCAAACCAAAAAGTACTATTTTTTTTTAATCGATTTAGTTTAGTTTTCGGTTTGGTTCAATTTTTCGGGTTTTACGAACACCCCTAGAGGAAACCATTGTATTTTAAATTTTACTTCCATGATGATTAAAGAAATAAATAAGATGTCACGTTAGTGACAATGAATGCATAACGGTGGTTTTTCGTTGACTCTGATTAATTAAAGTAGGATTAAGCATAAGTAGTATATGAAATGAGAATAAAAAATAGTTGTATTGAAAATCCATCTCTATCGTTCAATGATTCTTAGTTGCTGACAATCATGAAACATACGACCTTACAAAAGTTTTGAATTTTCTTGATCATTAAGTTTTATTTTTAGATTATGTCAAGTAGATTTAAAATTTAATATATAAAAATAAAATAAATTTTACCTTATATATACAGTGTAATTTTTCGGTGAAGGGGTTCGAGTCCCTTCCCAAATATGCCCCTTCTGACAATAAAAATTGGAGTAATCTGAGAAGGAACAATCGGACCTACTCTGCTCCGGAAGTCACTTTCATTTTCTGAAGAACGTGATCCACAATTTATTAACAATTAGTGAGAAAAGAAAAAACAAAAGAACGATAAACAAGGAAGTTTTGAAGAGAAAGAGAGCTAGCACTACAAGAAAGTAGGTTTTCTGTGGCGACTTTTAGTGGCGACATCAAAAGTTGTCACAAAATTTATAGTTTTAGTCGCTACCTTTATATCCGCCACTAAAATAATGTTTTTAGTGGCGACTGAAAATATATCGCCACAAATATGCCTCATTTTTCTTTTCCTCCGAATTTATTTTTGGCTAAAAAGGTTTTTGTGGCGATCAGTCTCGAGTCGCCACTAAAAGTATTTTAGAGGCGACTATCTCGCCCCAATTAGTTGAGCTCCTGTGGCGACATTTTTATTGTTGCTAAATCAAAGCCTTAAAATTAAGAAAATAAAAATTGAGAAAGGACCATTCTTTAGTTTCGTTTTCTTTTTAATTCTCTACCTTTCGTTCAGTGTTCCCCGCGAAGAACAAAACCCTAGCCCCTACCGCCCCTCTTCTTCTCAGATCTAGTTCGTAGTCATCGACTAACGATTGTAATTGTCGATATTGTACCCACTTCTTCGTGGCTATCTGGATCAGGAATCTATATCTCCTACGCCCTACCTTCGCCTCTCAGGAAATTGGCACGTCTCCTGTTTCTTTCTGTTCTTTTATGAATGAGAAGGTAAGATTGGTTTTGTAACTAGTGATACCAGTAGTTTCCAGGAGTATTACATCAAGCATCTTCATCCCTAAAATCATTAGATGTAATTTTGAGATGAAAGTTTTGAATATATAACTCTTCATATGTGTTGTGCAGATTATATCAGCAATTTCTGGAGGAATTACTGATTATTTTTCTTTCATATCATTGTTGAAACATTGATATTTTTAGTTGCCTTTTGACAATATCATGTTCTGTAATGACATCTTTTTCTTATTGCGTTTCCCTTGTTCAAATATCTCTGGGCTCAAAAGCAAATAAATGTGCTCGCCCCTGCGCCTTCATTATATTGACTGTTGGAAAATTCAAGTATTTTCTTCTTGTAGTTTCTCTATCTATTCTTAGTTTTGTAGCTTTAATTACTTCCGAGCTAAAGAACATTTGCCTTTTTATCAATTTTCTATTGTAATGCAAGTGTAATCTCTATTGCACTTATAATTCTTTTATGTCGTTTCACTTCATGCTGGAGTTGAAGTGAGGAAGAGCTACAATTCAGTTATTTGGTGGTAGTAAGTTTTTTTTTATAGACCCATTCCTTCACTGTTGCCTTTTCTCGATTTAAAATGTTTGAGGTGTCTTGTTGAACAAAGAAACTTTGATATTCTTTTTAAATTTACTCTTTTAGGGTGCTATAATAGTTGCCATTTCCTTCTTCTATTAAAGTAAACTTTGTGGAATTCATAATTTTCTTTGTAGTCGTTTAGATGGTAGGTCTAAATCAAAAGGGTATGATAGCATGAATTTAAAGAAGGCCAACATTTTGTGTAAATTACTTTTAAATTATTCATTAGTTGGTTTCATCAATAAGTAGTTGATATAGATTAGTTGAATTCCTCATATGCAAGTCATTTGAGTAATTTGATCTAATTAATTGTAGCTTAGGCATGAAGAGTTGTGTTCTGATTTGAGAATAGTAGAGGTGAACTTTTGATTAATCAGTAGAAGAAAGTCAATCTTTGAGTTGCTACATGCCATAATTATTTGCATCTATCTATCAGGTATTCAATAATGGTAATAGATGTGCGTCATTTGTTCTAATAATAATTGTAAATATACCTGTTGCAGATAGTAGAGGTTTGTTATTAGTTAATACTTGTTATGTAAATTGAATAATACAAAATAGGGTAACTCATTCTAGATAAGATATTAATCCTTTTGTTCTTTCTTGTATATGTTAACAAATTTTATAGTAGCCATGGAGTACTTTTTAACTTATGTATTTGGGAGGAGGGAAGATTAAAGAATAAAGAAGAAAAATCATAGAAAATACATTTTTCCATAATGGTTTTTTATGTTTAGTCATTTCAGCAAGAAGAAAGAGTCTTTCTAATCTCTTTTGAAATTTGCTTCGTTATTTATTATCGCTCTATTTTGTTTTATCACTGGTTGGTAACAATCCTTAGTGAACTTTTTGACTTTTAGCATTAGCTTCATATTCACGTGGTTTCATCTGAGTATGCTATTTCATTTATCTTTTATTGCTCTTTTTTCTTGTAATCCATTGAATCTTCTTTACTAGTTTAAGAAAGATTACTTCTGTGCTCCTTTGAATTCTTCCTCATCATCAGTCTCTATACATAGCTACTAAGATTGTTTCATCTGATCATCCTACTGCGAGTGTGGTAAGCTTGTGTGACTTTTCTTCTATTGCTTATGAAATTTACATATATTTGTTGTATATTTGCTTTGTTGATACTCTCTAGTCTACTTTATCATATGATGTTGTTGTGTGTTTTATTATCACAGATCAAACTATAGATAGTATTAGAAAAATTGTATAAAAGAAAAAGAAGAATGAGATATGTTGAGCACAAAAGTCCTACTTAATATTGTAAATTTGATTTTATAATAAGGATATTAGGTGAGAGCCTTATTTATAGCATTAGATCTAGTGCAAATAGAAGGTTCTGAATTACATAGCTAAATGTTAAAAACTAATCAAAGAAGAAGTTACAGGGAAAGCTTGCTATTAGAGTTATGTAGAAGCTTGCAAATGTAAATGTGATGTTAAGAACATGAATAAGTAAGTAACAGGTAGCTTTAAGTTAAATAATGGTAAATTATCTTGCTTATATTCATTTGCTTGCAATTGTGCAACTAAAATTGAATTGTAATCATTTTAGGTGCTATTATGAACTTCATACCTTTTTATTTGTTCTGCACCTCTGAAAAGTCTCAATTTTTATGTTATTCAAGGTGACTGAATTTTCTATAAGTTTGCAATGGCACTTGAAAATACTCATCTCTTTTGGACATATTCATCGTAGAGGTAAGACATAAGTTCTGATATTTAGAATGTTTGAGCTACTTAAGTCAACGACTGCCTTAATAAGTACTTTATGTTTATTATATTCATAGAGAGAAAATGTAAATAAAAAGGCCATATACTGATAATTATTTGTTGTACGTATGGAGATGATCGTGAGAAAAGAAGTTTCTATTGAATGGTGAATACCCTTAAAAGTAGAATTTCTCGCACTCATGATATGTAGAACTTCAATTTCGACCATTTTCAAGATGATACTAGATTTTTCTCAAACTATTTCATGCATAATATCATATTATCGAAATGAAGCCTTGCTTTCATTCATTTTTTTTCGATTTCAGGGACAACGTTGTTTATAATGGGAATAGTTGGCAAGGAGTTTGAAGATAGTATCATGTGGTTCTTTTGTTTTCATGTGTAAATACCTTGACATGTATTTATGAAGTGTTTTCTTTTGTATTATGACATTTAAGTAATGAAAAGTTCTTATATTGTTCTTGAGAAATCATGTGGTGTTGTCTTGGTATTGGTAATGGACTACTGTTCTATATTAGGATAATTAACTGTAACATAGATCATATATAATTTTTTTAAACGAAAAGTTAGTATTTGTGGCGACCCTTAGTCGCCTCTAAAAGGGATACAGAAAAATAAAATTATCTGTTGCGACAACTTCATGTCGCTACTAAATTATTAGTGGCGACTTTTGTCGCTATTAAAGCTCTCTTTTCAGTGGCGACCCACCTGAAATCCCTCTTATGAATCGTTAATTGTGGCGTTTTTGTTTACTTTAGTGGCAGAGTAAGTCGCCACTAATAGCGTTTTTTTTGTGGCGACCCTGCGGTGTCGCCACAAGAAACATTTAGTAATGCAAGTACTTGCAGCAATCCTATTGTCGCCACTAAAAACCTGTAGTAGCGACATTATGGTCTTTTGTAGCGACTTTTGGCGCCGCTAAATGCCTTATTTCTTATAGTGTAGTAAAGAACTTCATGGGAATTGGCGAGGCCAGCTAGAAATGGCCCTGGGGGCTGCACCATTTTTCCCTTCATTCAGTTTTTGTCCCAATTGGGTTATTTTGGCACGGTTTTTAACGAGGTAGTGACAGAAAGCATACTACGAAGACAACAGTGATAAGACCTCTTATTAGATAATCTTTGCTTCGATAGCAAATTCCCACCGGGAAGTTAAGTTTGCTATCAAACAGGGGTTACCCGATCGTTCCCGAGCACAAACCACTAGAGGACTGTTAGGTATTCTTTCACCCAATAACATGGGTTCCTAATGGGAAACAAGATATGTTAGCTATTCATTGGTGGGATCTTCGAAGACACAAGGCTTCTTGTGTTCCAAATTCGTATTTTTGGCATTCGAACACCGGGGGGAATGATATGAGGATACGACAAAACCGAATGTCAGGAAACACTGAATGCCACATCAACCGGGGAATGAAAATAAAGAACTGAATATATCATCGGTGTCAGGGATGCACAGCCAGTCCCGTAGAAACAAGTTGTACAAGATAGCCACAAGTCATGGCAATTTCTTCATAGCCACAAGTCATGGCAATTTCTTTTTTGCATAGCAGAATGCTTATGTACGTTTGAAAATAGAAGGAATTAAATAAAATGAAATCCTTTTGTTTTTATCTTGTTTCTTGTCTGAATGATGATTAATTTTACCATTTGAAAGTTAAACAAGTACTTCAAATGTTTGTGCCGTAATGAACATGAGACGTCCTCTTCAAGAGCTCCGTAAACATAAGTAGGCCCTCTCTTATAAAAACCCTCACGTTAAAGGGTTGGTTCCGGAAGAATCAATGCCCGGAATCCATAATGCCATCGAGGAAAAATACATCTGAAGCTGCATACGAAAAAGATGAAAAAGCAAACTTGCGCAAATACTCATTTAAACCCTCATGTAAAAGGGATAATTCTCGAAACCGAAATGCTTCAAAGAAAAATCATCCGAGATTACACATGATAAAGCGCGAAAAGAAAAACATGCGCAGAATACTTAAGCAAATCTGAAAGTTAAAGACTTGCATGAATATTCAAAACAAAAATAAGACTCAAACGATACTTGAGCAAAAAATATGTTCTTATTTACAAGGGCGCGTCAGAGTGACAAAGGTACAAAATAGAAAAAGAAAGAAAAAGCTAAGCTGCGGCGTCTCTGGAATCAGTAGGAAGAGAAGTATCTGCATTCCCGGGAGTTGGTTCCACCGATGGCTTAAAGTTTTTCCCAGCTTGGTCTTCAGCATCATCACCTTATGATCCCTCTTCAGTTTTCGAAAACTCGAAACCGGAATTAGAAGAGTCTGGAGCTTCAGACCGCGCCACGAGTCCATTTTTTCCAGCCAACTCAAGTTCTCTGGCCTTAGCAATTTCGGAACCAATGTCAATGATACCGGTCTTGGCCTCTTCCAAGGTTTTTATTCTCATACTAAACATGGAATAAGTTTTTTCATAAATGAGGGAAGTTCTTGGCGCTTGAGGTCTTCTTTGATTTGAGAAACTTCGATGGAAAGGTTTTCTCGGGAAGACCTAACAAATTTGAGACTAACATCGAGCTCACAAACAGTTGAACTATAGAGACTATTATGCTCGATAGTTTTCTTGTACTTATCTCCCATCTGGGCATGTTTCGCTACCACAGTAGCGAGTTCTTCACTTTTGGAAGTTAAGGCTGCCTCTATGTTAATCACTCTTTCAGCGGAGGAAGCCTCACGATCGTTTGCCACAAGAACAACGTTCTGTACTTCTGCCCATTTAGCCTTGGCTTCATCAAATCTAACCCTCAGCGACCCAATTTCTTGGCTTTACCACTTCTTGCTCGCTTTGCTGTAAACGAGCCTCCAAAACCACGGCCTCAGTAGCCTTGGTTTTCAGTTCCGAGAGGCGGAGGACAGTCTGGTCCCGTTCCGCCAAAAGCTGATCTCTTTCAGAAGTAAGTTCTTCCTTCTCACGAATCATCCTTTGAAGGCCCTCAGAAGCAAGAAAGTTGGCTTACAAAACAATAAGAGGTAAAACTTAGAGTATATTTGTTGAAGAGTAGAAGAGATAACAGAAGAAGAAAGGAACGTACCATTGCGGCGTTATGCATAGCATTGTTCAACAAACACTCCCCCGAGAGTGTCTGAATCTTCTCCAAGTCTTTTTCTAAAGCCAAAGGCTTCAGATAGTTAGCAAGTTTTAGCCTCGAAGCAAGTTGCACTCGGTGGAGACCAAAAGGGTAACACTCCTCCTCCTTTCTGGATCTTCAGAAGGGGCGACATAATTTTGCCCCAAATTCCCATGAACTGGGGATTGTGGAGGAGGGGCACCTTTTTCAAGGTCAGGAGAGACCAATGGAGATGACGTAGCAACCATTGTTAGAAGAGCGGATGAAAATGTGAATGATGTAGCAGTTGCTAGTGATGGTGAAGGTGGAGATGAAGTTGATGAACTTGAAGAGAAAGAAACAGCTGCATCAAATGGAGTGCTGTTTGTTTGATGCTCGCCAACCAAAAAGGGCATGGACCCGGTACTCAACCTCGCAGCACCACTTACAGCAATTGGGGCCTGAGAGCTGGAATTGACATTATCCGCGAAATCAAATTCTCCTCAAAGTGTTGAGATGTCATCTTTAGTTGTTGCAATTGTCTCAACAGGTCGAGCATCCTGTTGAGATGATGAGGATCACATACTTCTATGTAAATAAGCTCCCTCATCACTAGCTTGTTCATCATCGTCAATCATCACAGTGTCTATGACTGGCCCGGAAGGAGGACCAATCACTATCGCCACCGGAGATGACTCGAGGGCATCAACCTTTGCCTCTCTTATTCTTTTCCCCAGCCGCAGAGGAACGTCTTCTTTTTGGTTGCTTGTTCTCTGGTCGGAGACTCCGTGAAGAAACGTTTGCGCCCGAAGCAGTCACAAAGACGCCTGTTCTAGTAAGTTCCTCCTGAAGCAACCTCGTCCATCACCAAGGTCAGCCAAAATGTCCTCATCGGGGACATAGACTGAGCCCGCAAGTAGACCTAATTTCGTGAACAAATCAGAAGAGTTCAACAAAGTTCTGCATATACAAAAAACGGAAACAAGGTAAATTAAAGTTACCATGATTTTTGGCCTTGCACCCATATTTAATAGACAGGTCTTTCCACAAACTAAGAAAACAACCAAAAAAGACAATGGTTAGTTAATTAGCAAAATACAATTAGTAAAAACCGTAGTTATAGTATAAAACCAAAAAGTATGAGAAGTATAATCAAGAGCACGAAACACTATTAGATTCCCTAGAAACTCGACTACAATATTCATAACTCTCTGTGGAATCGATCCCGATCCTTCGGGTAAAATCTGCTTCGACCCTCATCTTGCTACTCTATAGTAGTGGAGGTGGGCGCCGATCAGCATCCGTCTAAGCTGTGAAACTAGGCTTCAATGCTCCAATTTTCCTATCTAATTCACGATCCTCAGTCGACTTGTAGTTCCCTGAAGAGCTTTCACTATCAAACCTCTCTCATTTTGTTTTTTGTCTCAACTCACCGTCGCCTTATGGTGCTTGTTAGGGTTTTCACCAACAACTCATGACTAGTTTGCGCTACCAGAGATTGGGTAAGGGCTTGAAATTATCCCAAAGGGAAGGTGTTAGGCACCCCTCAAGATCCATAACTGTGGGTCCCAGCCAAAAAGTTTTGTGAATTTGAACGGAGAACAAGTAGCAAGTAAGGTTCATATAAGAGGGGATTTCAAACAAGCATAAAATTGTTTAAAGGTTTTTGGAGAAAGCATAAAAACAAACATTTGAAAAGAAACTGTCCTAGGTTTAAAGTAATACGGATCACGTCAATGCAATAGCCGGTATATCACACCTCGACGAGACGACTACACGTGGTATTAGCACACCGGTCATCATATCCGCATTCTACCCTTCCCACCCCATAAAGGTTATTAAAAGTGCATGTGTTGGTTACGAATGCTTATTGCGTGCCATTACCCATCACATTCTATAAGTCCTAGAGGATATTTAGGACTACTAATCATGCAATGTGAGTACTAGGCTGAACTCTTAGGTTTAAAAGGATAAAATTCTAGTCGACATATAAAACAAGTAGGACCTCACATATAAAGGGACACATAGGGGCAAATAAAGTCTCATAAGTCCCTCCACAGATAGACATACAATTGGCACGTCTCAAACACACTTAAAGTCTCAGAGATGGGGTTAAAAGAGAGTTTTTGAGTAAATCAGTGAGTTGCAAGAGGAATCTGATTTGGAAAACTTAGCGAAAGAATAATTCAGAGAAATAGTTGATTTTTTAGAAATGCAGTCGTTTAGGGGGTGGTAAAATTCAGAAGTACAATGATTTAAAACTTTCAAAAGACATAGCCAAAAATTATTGAGGCCTGGTTTTGAAGTAAAATACAGTAGCTTTACATATATGGTAATTAAAGATAATTGCAGTAAAGAAATAATAAGTGATACCAAAATACAGTATTTTTAGATATTCAGAGCAAGGATTCAAAATGGCACGATTTTGAGTGGAGTAAAGTATCTTTGAAAACCCAGTAGTTTAAAGCATAACATCGCAAAACTCAGAAAATCCTAAGGGAAGCACATGCATAGTTTCAAGACTGTTTTAAAATAGATCCAGAGCTTTAGTAAAGCAAAATGAACCTCATGGAGGTAAAACAAGAATGAGAGCAACCGGGTTCAAAAGGTTAAAGAGGTTAATTAGCCTTAAACATAATTGGTTTAATTTAATCGCGTTCGGCCTAAAGTTGCCTAGGCGTTGTATACATTGCCTAACTATCTTAAAAGGTGAACATGCATAGTTTGGATTCTGATTTTTAAGAGTATATTTGCAGAAAATGTTTCGAGTAGGCTAAACGCATTTTATTAGATTAAGCATGCTAATTAGGTACTTTAACGATTTTGCAATTCAAACCGGTATGAGATCCTAAACAACAGGATATCTAATGCACATAGAAATTCCTTATGGTTTCCAAGATGGAAATGCAGTAATGACCTTATGACAATATATTAGTCTTGTTATTAACTTATCAGGATTATGAAATGAGGATAATAACATGCTGAAAGTGAAAGACCTAAAACGGGATTTCTACTATGTGATATGCATGTCCTATACAAGTTATCTAATGCACAAATAAAATCCTATAAGCATGTTTTCTACCCATCACTTAAGCTAAGCATGCATAACCCCTCCCAAATTCACTACTCAGCCCCCAATTATCCGTTTACAAATTATTACAAACCTGAATAATAAATTACCTTAATGAAAAAGGAAAATAAGAAGTTATTCTATAGGGAGCCTTCAACCAGGCCCAATCTCCCAGCCTCACTCCTTTCGAGTTTCACACCCTTAATGGCATGGGCGCGACAAAGCTCCCAAAGGGCCCAATGGATCCCTGGCCAATACCAGCACCCAGGGAAATTTCCAAGATTTTAACAAAGTGCAGTGTGGAATTACCAGCCTTGTGTGTCAAAGTTCCAAGAGTACTTAGGGGTACTCAAGGCAATGCTCACACGAATGGGGTAGGACCTAATTTTCTAGGAGTAGTGTAATGTGCAGGGAAGAGAGGAAAGTTAATAGTATAAGAAAAGAGTTTTCAAAACTGGAGAGTTAGTTTTTGAAAGATTAACTTAAAATAGACAGAAACATTAATCAACTGTTCAGCAATAAATGATTGTACACAAGGATAATGAGACAAAAAAGGAAAATAGATCACATAATAACACCAAGAGATACATAGACTTATGAGAAATCCCTAAGCATGAATACATAGAGTCAAAGAGATTCAGGGGACCAAGAAATGGCCAAGTTTAGACAGTAATAGGAGACAGTAAAAGAATAAAGTTGTGATAGGTGAAATTAAGAGCAAGTAATAGTCATGCAAGTCAAATATTGACAGATGAAAAGTTCAGGGAACCAGGGATAGGAAGGTTCACACATGATACTGAAAAAGAATAGAAATGGCCTAACAGATGTATACAAGAATAGGCACAACTCATAACAAATACTGGCTTAAACATAAATAGGTAAAGAGTTGAGCATGGCAAGTATTATCAGGAAAAACAGGGCATCAATTGCATGTAGAACAGTAGAAGCATAGGTAGAAAACAACTAGGAATACAACATACTGAAATAGTAGCTACATTGGTTTGTAACCTTGGAAATTAACCAGGACATACCAGTGACAACAGAGAGCAGCAGAATGAAAGAGCCAAGTATGAGCACAATATTGGCCTAGGCTTATAGCCGACCAATAGCAAACAATAGCAGAGTAAAGAAAAGAAGAAAGAAAAGCACAAGAGAGAGATTAGAGTAGTACTGATAAGAGAGAAGAACACAAGTCTGTGTGTTTGTATTTGTGAAAAGCTAGGACTTTTATAGTTGAAAAAAGAGTAGCAAAATATGGTAAGAATCACAATAGCATGGTAATAAAAGAAGTCAGAATCAATCAGTGTGGAGATTAAGACACGGTTCCCTTAAGTCAAGGGATTTCAAAAACTCAAACGGTAAAATGTATAACTTATAAGGTAAAGTAAAATCAGTACATGGCCAACTAAGGAAAGAATCATAGTTCATTAAGTAATAGGGTAAACAATTAAGGCTAGGTTCAAAAATATTCTAATTAAGGAATAGACAATAAGAATAGAGTACCACAGGCGAATCAATCAATTTGAATAGAAATTGAGGGTTTAAAGGAAGGTCTATCAATCAAACCCCCGTAAGTATGGAATCCAGAATCAATCAAACAAGAGTCACTGTCATATAAATAGACAGGAATGCTCAGGCATAGTAAACAGGAAGGTTAAACAAGTGCTAGAAGAAAGAGGCAAGTCTGATCAATCGAGATAGTCATAAGCATAAGTTAGGCTAAGAAAACTCAGTAGAATACATTCAAAGCAAGGTAATCACAAAAATTCAAGCAAAGAGAGACGAGCAGTCATGATGATACACAAAACCACATATAGAAATCTAGGAGAATTAGGGTTTTTAAAATAAACGAGATAAAAGCTAGTGAAGTCATAGAATCAGTTATGATATGCAAAGAATCGACTCAAACACAAAGAAAACTTAGCTTCAAACAGGCATAAAAAGGGTTCTGAGAAACCCTAGTTTTTAAAAGGAAGTGAAAACGTTTAAAAGTTGAAGATTCTTAAAGATTGAGTTGAGAACAGTGTAAAACATAAAGAAACAGGCTTGAATCATTTAAAAACACCATAGATTTGAGAGGTTTAGGCAGAAATTAGGGTTTCATAAGAGAACCAGAGATAACCGGAGAACCTGCCGTGAAACTCAAAGATCGTGGTAGATATGGCGTGGCCGTGTCCAAAACCCCACCGGAGAGGCCGGGAACAACCCAAAGCAGGAGCCCAGGTGCGAGTTGGCATGGCCCAGACCCTCGAGGGCTTCAGAGATGAAGTGAGCCAGATAGAGGAGACCTCATGGAGGCTTGTAGTCGAAAGGATGGTGGTCGGAGATGGCCGGAGGAAGGCGGAGGGGCTTCATCGGAGACGAAGAGACAGAAGTCTCTAGAGAGACTAGAGAGAGAGAGACAGGAGATAGAGAGATGAGAGAGCTTTGGAAAATGAGGGAGTCGGGGAGGGGGTAGTTAGAATTGATTAAGGAAATATGGATATGGACCGTTGATCTTATGTGATCAACGACTCAGATCACGTATGGGGTTGGGCCGGGTATGAATTGGTTTGGGTTGGGTAGGAGTTTTGGTTTTGGGTCTGGGTTAATTGGGTTTAAAGATCAGATGGGTTGGGAATTTTGGGGTTTAAATGTGGCTAAATTTGAAAAAATAAAAAAGGCTACTAGTTAAATACCCACAAAAGATAATTAATTAATAAAAAATAGCTAATAATTGTATAAAGCAAAATTGAGTAAAAATAGGTAAAATCACAGTAATTAACTAATATTAAATGCAAAGGATATGTAAGTTTTGAATAAAAAATAGTACAAAATGTTCAATTGGGCTATGATTGTAAAATTGTTGCAATTGAAATTAAATGGCTCCCAATTGGCTAATTTGTGAAATAATTGAATTTTAACAGCTAGAAAATGATTATAAACGATATACTGAGTTGGAAACATTGTTGAAATTATTTACAACGTAGTTTATGAATAATTATTTAAATATGAAATACTGAATAGACATGCGAATAATTTAATAAAATAGGGAAAATAGGGGGAAATGCTTATTAGTTTAAAATAGTGATTTGAAAGCTTATATGCAAGTTTGAAAATAATTTGAGGAAAAATTGGGTATCAACAGCTGCCCCTCTTTACCCGGGAAGGATGAAAGAGTTGTCGGGTAAAGATATGATGGCCAATTTTGACCGAGAGGAAACTGCGGGATAGAATTCCGCCGCACCCTGGTTTTTGAGCTGCCTACATATCCCTGGTTTTACAGGAATCAGGCCGTATGTAGTTCCGGGATCGTCGGCGAAATATACCGGTGATGTTTCACAAGAATGGACGCAAGATGCATGGTAAGGTAAAAGTAGGAAGGTCTTACGGGGGGGTGTCGGAAAACTGGAGCGGTTTGCTCCTGCCTGGTTGGCTGTTCCGGCCAGGTTACCTGCAATTAGAGAACAAATGTATATTGTGCATAATATAAACATGATGCAAGTTCCTGTTAGACTATGAATGCTGTCATTGGACAATTAGGATGATATCCTTAGATCATGACGCCCTGGGCCATGAATCGCTTAGCGGGATTCGCAGGCTATGAAATGATGTTCTCGGGCTATGAGGATGGTGCCTCCGATCCATGATGCCTTTGAATAATGATACGCAAGTTGAATAAACGAGATCCTTAGTCCATGAAATGATGTTCTCAGGACATGAAAATGGTGCCTCAGAACAATGACGCCTTTGGACAAGTTGGCGATATTTCAGCCCATGAAGAATGCAGTAGTATGATGTTGGCAAGACAGAGCTTAGTCTTGTGATTTGCGAAAAGAAAGAGGGCATAGCTTAGCCCGAAAGAAAGCGTAAATAAATAAGGTGACTGCTTTGAAAAGGTATAAAGGAGCTTAGCGTAATGAAGTAAGATGCTCAGAGAGGTAGCGTAGAACCTCAGAAGGCAGGATGATAGCCTTATGCAATGCAGGAAATAAAATGCAGGAGAGGTAGCGTAGAACCTCAGAAGGCAGAATAGGTAGCCTTATGCAAGAAGTAAATGCAGAGGAGACAGCGCTTAGTCTCGGAAGGCAGAATGATAGCCTTATGCAATGCAGGAAATAAAATGCAGGAGAGGTAGCGTAGAACCTCAGAAGGCAGAATAGGTAGCCTTATGCAAGAAGTAAATGCAGAGGAGACAGCGCTTAGTCTCGGAAGGAAGAAAGGTAGCCTTATGCAAAGATGCGAATGCATATGGAGGTAGAGCTTAACCTCGGAAGGCAGAGAAGTAGCCTTATGCAAAGATGCGAATGCAGATGGAGGTAGAGCTTAACCTCAGAAGTCAGAAAGGTAGCCTTACGCAAAGATGCGAATACAGATGGAGGTAGAGCTTAACCTCATGCAGATGGAGACAGAGCTTAGTCTCGGAAGGCAGAATGATAGCCTTATGCAGATGCGGATGCAGATGGAGGTAGAGCTTAACCTCGGAAGGCAGAATGATAGCCTTATGCAAATGCGAATGCAGATGGAGGTAGAGCTTAACCTCAGAAGGCAGAAAGGTAGCCTTACGCAAAGATGCGAATACAGATGGAGGTAGAGCTTAACCTCGGAAGGCAGAATGATAGCCTTATGCAATGCAGAAAATAAAGCGACAGTAAGAGTTCTTAGGTGGTGATAAAGTGCGGTGATACGATTGTTGTGAATGAAGTATCGTTTGCAATGATGATAATAGTAAGCGTTGGCATGTGCGATGAGTTCGAGAGCGTATCCTTGAGAAGCGTGCATCTTATGGGGATAATGAGATGTCTTGGGCTTTTGCCGTATTTGTGCCTGCATCCAAAGAAAAATCGTGTGTTCCGTAAGGGGGAGGGTTAGTTCGTATCCCCGCTGGCTCGGATCGGCATGTCTGCTTGATGATGATAACTTTGTTTTTTACCACAGGGGTAGCGTTGCTACAACAACCTATTTTGTGAGAAATAAATATGCATGGTTTTATAAAATATGATATAGCATATAATTGAAAAAGAATAATTTCTTTGGATGAACCGACGACCACGATGTGGTTCAAGACATTGCAACCTCTCTTGCTGCGAAAATTTTAGGATCCTCCTCAAAATTCTGCCCCAGTTTGATGGGTGAAGGCTTCTTGCTGTTCTGGTGCGTTGCTCGGCTGGACTTGCTTCGGAATTTTGAGGTCCCCCCTCAAAATTCTGCCCCAGTTTCCATTCGTGGGGAAAATGAAAAATTTATTAAAATGTGACCGAACCCATAGGGCTTCCTACGTATCCCCTCTTAAACAAAAATCAGGTCAGGCATAGTTCAATTTACAGCATTGAGAAAAGCATAGAGAGTTACACATAGTAACGCTTGACTGCGTCTGAGTTGATTGGTTTAGGCAAAACTTCTCCATCCATTTCTGCAAGTATGAGTGCTTCTCCTGTCAGCACTCGGTGAACCATGTACGGGCCCTTCCAATTGGGAGAGAATTTCCCTTTTGCTTCGTCTTGATGAGGAAAGATTTTCTTTAACACCAGCTGCCCCGGTGTGAATCGTCTTGGTTTGACTTTCTTGTTGAAGGCTCTGGTAATTCTGTTCCGATATAGCTGACCTGGACAAACCGCGTTCATTCTTTTTCCGTCTATGAGGGGCAATGCTCATAGCGGCTTCTTACCCATTCTGCGACGCTTAGCTTAGCTTCTTGTATGATTCTCAAAGATGGAATCTCAACCTTGACGGGAATAACAGCCTCTGTGCCGTATACCAACATGTAAGGAGTTGACCCAGTTGATGTGCGAACCGTGGTGCGGTATCCCGGGTTGACGACCTCAGTCTTGTCCAAGTTAGACTTAGGTATATTCTCAAAGTTCTCGGCCTCTTTAATAATATCCTCAGGTATATCATCCTCGTCTGACTCGGAATCCGTTTGTTGCGTTGCCTCGTTGCAGATCACAGTGGTTCATCGAGATAAGTAATAGTAATGCTATGTAAATAAAGTAATGGGGAGGAAAACAGTAGCAAGTAAATATAAGATTTATAAAGAAACTGGAAATGCTTTGATAAGTTAAATAATTGTTTGAACATGGAAGCTCTTTCTTGCAAAAATTAAAAATGCGAAAAGGAAGAAAATTCTTTAAATAAATAAACTGTAAATAATGCTTGTTTCGTTAGCCTTGCTACCCCGAGGCTCGACGGGCTTTGGTTGTCCTGACGGACCAATTGTTGAGATATGATCCCTTGCTCACGACTTGTATAGAAGGTCCTTCCTCCCCATCTTCTTCAAGAATGACACAGCAGTCCATGTCCTCATCATCCAGAAATAGATCCCTTATTGCTGCTAGCGCCTCTTCATCGTCTGTACCATATGGGCTGTCAGTTGGCTGGAAAGTTTGCTCTATGTGGGGTATTGGCTGCTCCAATGGGTAGTAAGGGCCGCGTCATGGTGGAGACCAGTCCTTGAATTCCTTCCAAGTGTACTCGTATCCTAGACCGAAAGTGGTACCGTGCTTCTTGAGTGTTATTGGCTTTGTTATTCCTTGGAGATTCTTACCGAGCCCTTTACCCGGCTCGTACCCTTTCCAGTTCAATATGCTTTCGGTATTACTTCCCCACCACTTATCTTTGTCAATGGCGTTAACACGTTCTACGTTGTGATAGATTTCTCCACCCAATTTCCTCCTTCCATCGATGATCGAAAAGGTCTGGCGACCGTAGATATGGTTGCTACCGTCGCCATGAAAGATTACCTCTTGGTGATTCCATTCAAACTTCACAGCTTGGTGTAGGGTTGATGCCACTGCCCCAGCAGCGTGGATCCAAGGTCGTCCCAACAGTAAGTTGTAGGATGCAGGCACATCTATCACTTGGAAATCTACATTGAACCAAGATGGTCCCATCTGTAAGCACAAGGTGATTTATCCCATGGTGGACATTTGCGAACCATCGAAGGCTTTTACGTTGATTTCTCCTTCCTTTATCTCATGTAGACTCTTGCCCAATCTCTTGAGTGTGACCAGCGGACAGATGTTGAGGGTGGAACCCCCATCAATTAGGATCCTTGAAATGATCCTCACATTGTACCGTGATGTGTAGTGCTCTGTTATGCCCTAACCCCTCGGGCGGTAGCTCATCTTCATGGAAAGTGATCTTATGTCTCTCAAGTATCTGGCCCACCATGTTGGCCATTTCCCCACTGGTGATATTGTCCGGAACGTATGCTTCACTCAGTACCCTTAGCAAAGCACTCCTGTGAGTTTCAGAGTTTTGTAACAGGGAGAGGATGGATATCTGAGTTGGTGTTTTGTTCAATTGGTCGAGGATTGAGTATTCCTTGGCTTGTATCTTTCTCCACTGATCGTCTGAACTTGTTTCAATGATGGGGGGACGGTTGTTGGCCTGCTTTCTAGACTCGGCCAAATGTTCAGGGGTATAAATTCTGCCAGTTCTCGTCATACCCTGTGCATCGATGGCTTCTTCAGACTTGCCTTTACCTTTCCTCCTTGCTTCAGCGGTATAGTCCCACGGAATGGCGTCGGAGTAAAAGGGTGTTGTTGTTGACATTGCTACTGAAATAGGTGTGGTCATTCTTATTCTTGCCGGAGTATATGTTATAGATGGCCGGACTGCAACTTTGAGCGTTCGTACAAACTCGACTTCGATCGGTCATGGGGCATTTCCTTCGGCGGGTGGTCTCGATTCAAACTCAAATGGAATGGACATGTTTACCTCAACTTCCTCAGATGGCTGCATCTGAACCACGATCGGATTAAGAGTAACCGCAGGCTTCTTCGGATCACCCTCGGCAATTAGCCCAATTGATCCCTCGGGATCCCAATCATCTTCAACCTCAATCATGTGGACACCGCCTTTATGGTTAGGCAGCGGATTATTGCAAACATTAGGAGCAGGGTCCTTGGCTACAATGATATTGTTATCTATGAGGGTCTGTATCTTTTCCTTCAAGGAACGACATTCCTCGATGGTGTGTCCCTTCATGACAGAGTGGTAAGCACATGCTTTGTTTGGGTTGACCCACTGAGTAGAGTTCTCAGGGACGACAGTGGGAATGGGTGTGACATAACCGGCGGCTTTAAGCTTTCCGTATAATTGGTCAATGGGTTCAGCTATGGCAGTATATTGTTTTGGTGGACGACGGTCGAAGTTTGGGCGAGGTCTCGGGAAGTTTTGGCGATTAGGTGGTGATTGATAGTGAGAAGGTTGGGAATTGTAAGCATTATAGACGGGAGCTGATTGTGAGTATCTGGGCAGGGTAGACTGATATGTGGATGGTGGAGTTTGGTAGGTGGGTGAGGGTGTTTGGTATTGAAGTGAGGGTGCTTGGTAGCTTGGAGTTGGTTGGTATGTGAAGGAAGGTGCGGGGTATACTTGGTATTTGGGAGGGGACTTGGCTTGCGGTGCCACCATAACGGCTCATACATCCCTTTTCTTGGACACACCACCGGATTGCAGAGCTTTATTGGTAGCGTGTAAGGCTTCTAAATTAGTAACCATGCCGTTTTTGATGCCTTCCTCGATTCGCTCTCCTACCTTGATAATATCAGAAAACTTGTGCCCCTCGACCATCATCAGCCGCTCATAGTACTGAGGATCCTGAGCGCGCACAAAGAATTTCTTCATTTGTTCTTCTTCCAAGGCTGGTCTAACCTTGGCGGCCTCTGACCTCCAACGAGTAGCATTCTCGCGAAAGGTCTCTATTGGTTTCTTCTTCAAGTTCTGGATGTAGAACACATCCGGTGCATTCTCCGTGTTGAATCTGAATCTATCCATGAAGTCCGTAGCCATGTTCACCCAATTGATCCATTTCTTTAGATCCTGGTTGATGTACCAGGATAGTGCATCACCTTTCAAACTCCTCATGATGAGTTTCATGCCGATCCTTTCATCTTTCCCCACGCCGACTAATTTTTCGCAGTAAGTCCTCAGATGGACTCTTGGGTCACCAGTACCATCAAACATCTCGAACTTAGGAGGTTTGTACCCCTCGGACAGTTCAACATCGGGCTGTATGTAAAGATCCTCATAGTTCAATCCCTCAACCCCTTTAACTCCTTCGATGCCCTGAACTCGGTTTGTCAATTTCTTGAGTTCCTCGACCGTATTCCTGATGAGCTTATCCTTCTCGTCGGACTCTTGGGTATGTGGTGTTGTAATGACCCGGTCTGTCGTTACGTGAAACCTATATTTTAACTGTTGTTATTGACTCATTATAGATTGGTTATTCTATTCTTAATGTGTTAGAGTTGATAGGCTTGAAATCGGAATGGTTAAATAAGAACTCAGGCACTTAGTCCTTAAAATAGCCTTAAAATGGGAAAAAGTCAACTAAGAGTTGACTTATTGGTAAACGACCTCGGAATGCGGATTTTATGGCTCGAACAGCTTCGTTAGGTGATTTGGGACTTAGGAGTGTGTTCAGAATAATTTTGTGATGTCCAATGTAGAATTAGGCTTGAATTGGCGAAAGTTAGTTTTTGGTGATTTCCGGATGGCAGTGGAAAATAGGCTATCGAGGTCAAAATAGAACTCCGACAGTTGGGACATGTTCATAATGTCATTTTGGACCTGTCTGCAAAATTTCAGATCAAACGGAGTTGATTTGGATAGTTTCGACATCATTGGTGAATTCTAGAAATTTCAAAGTTCTTAGGCTTGAATCCGATGTAATTTTGGTGTTTTTGATGTTAGTTTTGATGTTTTTAGAGTGAAAATGAGTTTGAATGATGTTATGGGATATGTTGGTAAGTTTTGTTGGGGTCCCGAGGGGCTCGGGATTGATTTCGGGTGGTTAACGGGCATTTTTGGACTTAAAGAAAGAGCTGGTGTTCTAGTTTTTGTGCAGCAGAGATTCCTTCTCTGCGATCGCGAGGGGAAAGCCGTGATCACGTAGTGCATGGGGAGAGGGAGAAAAATTTACTCTCTACGATCACAAAAGAGTATCCGCGATCGCAGAGGTCGATCGGGTAAAGCAGTGCGATCGCGTGCCCTAGATCGCGATCGCGTAGGGTGCCAGTCAAGCGCGGGGGGTGAGGTGAACTGGTCATCGCGACCGCGTGGGGGTATGACGCGATCGCGTGGGTGTGGAAGGCTAAGTTTCGCGATCGCATGGTCTATTTCGCAATCGCGTAGAGTAAAAGAGAGACGGTGGGATTTTGTGCTCCGCGATCGCAGCAGGAAGTCTGCGATCGCGGTGAAGAAATCACTGGGCAGTATTTAAATATTTCATCCGCGACCTAAACCCCTTTTTACACCATTGTTGTACGAAAAAGAGCTCTTGGGGGCGAATTTGAAGAGGGAAATCCTTGTTCTTCATTGAGGTAAGTGTTCTAGTCATTAAAACTCGATTATGGGTAATTATAGACCATAATCTCAGCCTTTAATTCATGAAAAATAGTAGAAAAATAGGGTTTTAGGGCTTGAGATTTTGAGACCTTCAAGGGTCGATTTGAAGGGTCAAACGGACTCCTATTTTGGTGTTCTTTATATGTACGGACTCGTGGGAAGATGAAGAACACTTTTCTGTAAAAAATTCTGAGTTTCGGGACGCGGGCCCGGGGGTCGGGTTTTGCCCGGTTTCGGATTTTTGAGTAAAATTGATATCTTTCGATTGGAAATTGTTCCTTAAGCCCATATGGATGATAAAAATCTGAACATGGTAGATTTGGAGCCTTCGGAGGTTGATTCGAGAGGCAAGCGCATTGCGGAATAGTTTTCGGCTAGTTTTGAGGTAAGTAATGTCTTTAAATCCTGTCCTGAGGGTATGAAACCCCGGACTATGCACCCTTTCACGGGTTTTGAAATAAAAAGGTGGAAACTTTGGAACATGGTTCCTATTTAGGCGACTATTGAGTTGCGAAACCGATTTTTAAGCCTTTGCTTAAATAGTATTTATACATTATGATATGTTTTGGGCCGTAAGCCATGTTTGGGGCCTAGTGCCGATTTGTTTACCCCTTGGAGGATGTTTTTAATATTTTTCTCACTGCTATATTATGATTTTTCACTCAGTCCTTCTTGTGAAATTATTTTGACACTCAGAGTATTTTGATACTACTTCTTGAAAATGAAATACTATTTTTCGGTCGAGAACCCGGTATATTTATGGCTTGAAGGACAAATTGAGAGTGTCTGACTAAGCGAGGCTGCTGGCCTATATTGTGAGGATGATATGATATGAGTGAGGCTGCGGGCCAATATTGTGTGTGAATCATGCCATGTTGTGGCTTATTATTGCGCTTGGGCTGTAGGAGCCCCTCCGAAGTCTGTAACACACCCCTAGTGAGCGTCGGTACCGAAAGAGTGATGCCCGCGGGGCTTATGAAGAGTGAATGTGAGGATGCCTGATGGGCAGAGTGACTGTGAGGATGCCTGATGGGCAGAGTGAATGTGAGGATGTCTGATGGGCAGAGTGACTGTGAGGATGCCTGATGGGCAGAGTGATTGTGAGGATGCCTGATGGGCAGAGTGATTGTGAGGATGCCTGATGGGCAATGGTTACGATAAATGATTTTGGCCCGAGGGGCAGTTTTATGAAAGATTTTACTGAGTTTTCAAACTATGATTTACTTCATTTTCACACTGGTTTTACTTAGAATTTTACTGAGATATACTGATATTGCACTTGTTTTGAAGGTTTTTCTGAAAACTGATTTCGAACTCATTATTTGATGAATGTCACGTGGTGACTTGGTGTTTTACTGGTTTGTGGAATTGTGTACATGTTCTGTGTGTTTATATTACTCAGACTGTGATTTATTTTCATTACTACTGAGTTGGCGTACTCATAAAGACTCCCTGTGCCTCTGTGCACAGATCCAGGTACTAGTTCGCAGCAGTAGCTGACGCAGTTGATAGCAGCATTTCACGGGATTTCGAGGTAGTTGTCCAGCGTCCACATCTTCTCCCTTTCCCTTCCTTATTTAGTTTAGCATTTGATTCCGAGACATATGTTATAGTTTAGCAGAGTTAGATTTATTTATTCTTAGATGCTCATGACTATTGACTCAAGTTCTGGGGAGGTTGTTTAGGTTAATATGGGAACGCTAATACTTCATTATATTAATTATGATGTGGTTGCTTGCTTATTTTTTAATTGAATAAAAGCGTAGCAATGTGATGGTTGGTTAGCCTAGTTCCACGATAGGCGCCATCACGGCCTGTTAGGATTTGGGGTCGTGACAAGTTGGTATCAGAGCACTAGGTTGCATAGGACTCAGAGGTCATGAGCAGGTTTAGTAGAGTCTTGCGGATCGGTACAGAGACGTATGTACTTATCTTCGAGAGGCTGCAGAACTTTTAGGAAACATCTCTATTTTCTTGAACTCTTTCGTGCCAATCTATTGATTCTTGAAATCTAAACTTAAGTTATTTCATTCTCTCACAGATGGTGAGGACATGCAATACCGATCAGGGTAACAGGGCACCAGCCAGACCCACAAGGGGTCGAGGCCGAGGTAGAGGTAGGGGACCAGCTCAGGCAGCAGCCGGGGTGGTACCACAGGATCCCCCTATCGTTCAAGATCAGGTTCCCGCCGATGGTGCTCCAGCAGGACAGGCTCAGGCACCGGCAGTGCCTATTGTTATTCCGGGTCTTCAGGAGACCTTGGCTCAGATATTGACGGCGTGTTCCAGTTTGGCTCAGGCAGTTGCTATGTCTACTACTGCCACTGCAGCTCAGGCCGGGGGAGGCAATCAGACTCCAGTTGCCCGTACACCTGAGCAGGTTGTATGACGTATTCAGGCACCAGGAGCAGCCCCAGTTCAGCCGGTTGCTCCCGCTCAGGATTTTGTGGTCGCTGCTATGCCTGAGGATGAGCAGCGTAGGTTGGAAAGGTTCAGCAGACTTAAGCCTCCGACTTTCAGCGGTACAGAGGGTGAGGATGCCCAAGGTTTTCTTGATAAATGCCAGAGGATACTGCGTACTGCGGGTATCTTGGAGACCAGCGGAGTCTC